>CAUYQG010077765.1:0-13602 GCA_963574415.1 Tarsius wallacei | reverse complement strand
TTTTTTTTTTTTGAGTTGGAGTCTCACTCTGTCACCCAGACTGGAGTGCAGTGGCCGCTCCCGGCCACCGCAGCCTCGACCTGCTGGGCTCCGGCGATCCTTCTGCCTCAGTCTTCCAAGTAGCTGGAACTACAGGCGCGCGCTACCACACCCGGCTAATTTTTTGATTTATTGTAGAGATGAGGTCTCGCTTGCCCAGGCGGGTCTCGAACCTGCGGGCTCAGGCAATCCACTCAACTCAGCCTCCCAAAGGCGCGGGATTACAGGCTGAGCCACCGAGCTGGCTCAGGTATAGATTTTAATACAAAAAGACTTTAAGTACTTCCTTAAAGTTGTGCATGCATACGCTTCCAAAGTAACCTTTCATGAGTGAGGCTAAAAGCCTCATATACTGTGGGCAAAATTATTGAATTTGGTTGCTATTTATTAAAAATTTTAGTGTGCAAATCTTTTATTTAGCAATTCTACTTCTCAGAATATATCCTAAACTTTGTTCTCAAAGGCAACCCCTCGCCCCATGAAAGCAGTTAATAATGAGTCACTAAATAACTCTATAAAGATATTTGCTCAGTTAATGCGTCCTGGCCTACCTACCACTAAGGGCTTGCTGCTTTTTCAGAACTACAAAGCTTACTAATTTAGGAACTCTGGTACTATTTTTTTTTTTTTTTTTGAGTTGGAGTCCCAATCGATGGCCCAGACTGGAGTGCAGTGGCCGCTCCAGGCCACCACAGCCTCGACCTGCTGGGCTCCGGCGATCCTTCCATCTGGTACTATTTTTAACATGTCCTAGTAGAAATTAGCAGCCTTCCAGCACTCAATTCTCTTTGAGGCCAATACATTAGAGGCACTAGAAGCCTACAGAAGGGAAGAGGGGAAGAAAACTTTATGCAGAGAAATAATACGGATTATTGTATAATCAATTTGAATCTGAACTTGCAAATGTAAGCGACATTTAGAGAACCAGCAGGAGTATTTTCTGACATAGCTGTGTTCTGGCTTGTTGAGAAGAGGAACATTAGATGCCTATGGCAAGATTTGGCTCCGTCCAACCCAACACAGGCAGGGACTTGTCATTGCAAGTGCCTGGGTCTGTTAAATTCTATTATGTGTACTTCATCTCTGTGCTAAGGAGCTAGTACTTTCACTTGCACAAACTCACAACAGCACATGGCAGGGGGACTGGACCTCTCCCTGGAAACCAACCAGCCTGATGACCACCATGTACTCTGCTCCATGGAAGAATGGAAAAACAGTCAATAGCTGACAGCAAATCAGTGAACACTGAGCAAGCGGCAGGGAGGTGTGTGGGAAGAGAGGACAACACAAGATGAGAATGATTCGTCAAGAATGAAGTCATCACTCATGTTTTCCAGGGAATTTAAAAAGAACAGCCTTTGGCTGCTTGGATGTCTTCCTTTGAGAAGTGTCTGTAAAAAAAAAAAAAGAACAGCCTTCCAAAAATTTGTCGGCAGTAACCAGAAATGAAAGTGGTGAAGTGCTTCAAACAAGTTACATGGCTGTCAAATTCATCTGCTGTCTACCACCTGTGGATGACAGTGTCCCAGCAAGAGTGGAGTTAAAAGGAGAACTCGAGGTGAGGCTGGAGCCTGTGCAGTCTCACACCACTTCATCAGAGGATGGTCGAGGGGACAGGGTTCCAGGACAAGGGCTTGGGTGCAGGTGGTAGTGGCTTCCAAAACAGGTGTACATAGACTGAATCTACACCCTGCTGCTATCACATGTGGGAAGTCTAAAGCTGACCCTTTAAAAAGTGAACTCACCTTTAGTGGAAACAGTTGGAATATCCATGGATGGGGAAAAACAAAATGTTGTCTATGACACGATGGAATAGGATTCAACCTTGAAATGGAAGGGAATTCTGCCACTGCTACAACACGCACAAACTTCAAGAACACCACGCTAAGTAAAGTGAGCCAGACACAGGAGGACAAACACTGCATGATTCCATCATATGAGGTTCCACAGCAGTCAAAATCAGGAGACAGAGAGTGGTGGCTGGAGGTGGGGGATGGTCATTTCAGTTTAACAGGGACAGGGTCTGGGAGGATGAAAAAGTCCTGCAGCTGGATGATTGTGACTACACAACAATCATCTAAGGCCACTGGACTGCACTCTCAAAATGGGCGAAGACAGTAATGTTCATGCTACGTATATTTCCCCATAATAATGAGAAAGACAGAACTCACCTTTGAAGTTGCCGATGTACAGGCCAGGCAGGATCTAGGAGAAAGGCACAGGTGTGAGTTCGCAGAATCTCAGGGACAGGGGCAGGTCTGCCGGGCCCTCGCTCCAAGAGGTTGTCATGCCCAGACCATACCCACTGTCCCCAGGGCTGCCTCATCCTCCCCACCACCAGGCCCTGCAGCCTTCCCAGAGGCCGCATGCCCACCCTTGGCTGCCCTCCCCTCCCTGGCAACTGCGGGGGGCTAGGCCACCCCTCATACTTCATCCCCCCACTGCGATTGCACCCTGGGATTGCACCCTGGGAGACCTGTCCTGAGTCCCTGTATAGTGATGTCATTGTTGGGCACAACTAGGTAAGGGCCTGGCCTTCTGCTGTCAGGAGAGTTCAGGGGCAGCAGACACACCTATGCTCACCACTGCCTCCCTAGCTCTAGTCTGCAGGACACTCAATAAAGAGTAATCACGTGAATGCATGAGCTACCAACACATATACAAGTTAATAAGAATGCATGTGTTCTGAGAAGTCCACATCTAAGGCATTGGCTCTCAAACCAGACTGCTCACTGGAACCCTAGAATCTGCTAAACATACAGATTTCTGGGCAAGCCCACACCCCCACCCCACCCCCATATGGAATGACTGAACAGATACGAGTTAAAAGCTGGAGATGGTGACAGCACCCCACAATCTGCAATGTATGAAGTAAATTTTTGTCCTGCCAGTGCTTTGCAGGACACTCTGAAATCCAAACATGGAAGCTGTGCTGCCCAGAAACACATGTCCACCACCCATCTGTGAGGATGTTCCAGGCATACAGCAGGCAGGTTCTGGTGGCCAGAAACCACTGATCCCCAGATGTCCCGGCCACACCCTCCAGCGGTCACCATCCTACCCCCTCAGCTCTCCTATTTTTGTTCACTGCCACTGAGAAAGTCTAGGAAGCCTGCAGTATCTCTGCACACAAGCTGAGTCCTTCACGCTTATTCCAGATCACTGGCAGCCTTGCTGGAAACTGAGGACATGTGTCCAGTCAAGCCAGGGATCTATTGTGACTCATGTGAGAGCAGATCTGTGCAGCTGAGCAATCTGAGGGCCATATAACGTAATGACCAAACTGGGATACTCTGAGAATGAAAAGGAGGCACTGTTAATAATCACTTCAGGACAACAGGAAAAACCAGGAGTGACCTAGGCATGGGCTGTGCAGTCACCCAGCTGATTCAATATCCAGGGATGCAAAATTAGTTTGGACAGTGCCACACAGGGTCAAGGTCAGTTATGTCCATGACTGGATTGGCTCCATGACAAGTATCTCATAGGAAAAGTCCAGCATCCTCTGCCAAGGAGCTGAAACACTTGATAACCCTTTCTTGGAACAGCATCAGTCCCTAGGACTCTCCTGAGAGGGTGGAGTAGACAGTCACCATTCCTGTTTTAAAACACAGGAACAATGCAAGTTCATCCTGGAGATGGCTACAGAGTTCTTCATGTGTAACCTCTCACTCTTCAGGGTTTCTCCTCTCTTTACCAGGATGTGGTACCATATACTGAAGGGCATAATCATCACATGGTTCTTTTGGCTTATGGTGACAAGGACTCCCTCCTTGACCAAAGTTTAGTTGGGCTCCTATCAATCCTTTTCTCAATGAAGCCTTGTCCTGGGGCTACTGAGTCCAGTCAGAGTGGGCAAAGAATCCTTCTAAGTCAGTTTATCCAGAATCTCCCATCCAGCTCCTCTTTCTCCACAATAACCAAGTTCTTCTTAGTAATATTTCACCCACTAACCCACCCTGTCCTTAGCTTTAAATCCCCACTTGCCCCTTTGGAATTGGGAGTTGAGTCCAATCTCTCCTTTGTTGAATAGCCTTGAATAAAGTCCTCCTGCCATTTTAATCAAGTGTCCGAATAACTACAGCAGTGACTGCAAATGGTTCCACATCCCTACAGTTGACATAATGGATGTCAATATGAGCAAGTTCATGTGTCCAAAGTCACAGAATGTATTAGGGTGGCCAGATGGTCAAGTGTTTATTGAGCTCCTGTTACAACACAGGCACTGTGCTGGGCACTCCGGGTACAGATGTGATTGAGAGAGACGGGATGCTCCTCATGTAGGGAAGGTGGATGTGACCCAACCACTCTGGGTCACAGAGGACTTACTCTCAGGGGACCTGCAGTCCAAGGAGAGTGGCATAAGAGAGAGGGAGGGACAGGCAGTAGGGAAGAGGAACAGTGAGCCCTCAGGAAGGGTCCGATCTACTGGAGGGATCAGGAGGGAGGTGGAGAGGAGGTGGGGACAGTGGAGGATGCTGGGCCACTGGGCATCATCACAACTCTAGGTTAGGTCACAAAATGAAATACTGCTAAGAGTTCAAAGATGTGTGGGGCTGTGAGAAAGGTTGATGTGTTTTTATGTAGTACATCTTGAAAATGGCACTTTAAAAAGGCAGAGTCATGTGTGCAGTACTGTGCCTCTGCTATTTGCTGTCCTCTGCGAAGGGGAAGCTTGGGGACAGGTCTAGCAAGAGGACTTTTGCATTTATGTTTAAACTCTCTCATATACTTTGCATGCTCTGATCCTGTGCACACACTACTTCAATTTACCTGTATTTATTTATTTAGTCAAGAGGGATTATTGGGGGAAAAGTTATGGCTTATTTTTGCTTTTCTTCTTTGTACTTCTACTACCTTCTCTACTAAACACAAACCAATACATTTTATAATATTTTAAAAACAAAAACAAGGACACGACCGTAGATGATCTCCACACTCTCATTTTCTAGAACCATGGTTTTATGACCCCTAAATCCACCCTGTGGAACTCAGCTCCAGATCCTGTCCTCAGCTCCCTGAAGACTATCTAAAACAGACCATCTCCACACATCATTGTCAACTCCTCCTGTGCCCTGATGGTGCCACCTTCTCCCAGTCACCCAGAATGAAAAACCTAGAGCCCTACCACCACAGCCCCTCCCTCTTACTTTCCTGGCCCCCATCTTCCCAATGGGTAAGGAGACCCTTCACAGCTTCCCTCCTCGGCCCGTCCAGAACCTCAGTTCATACATGGGCTACAGCAGTGGTCACTGAACTTATTTCTCTGACCCATCAAATTAATTTTCTAAAGCCATATTTTTACTGGGTCCTTTTCTAGATTAGAATGTTCAGTGGCAACACCTTTCCTAAGAAAATGAAAGCCAAACATTTTAACTAAATATTCAGTATGGAAAATGGCTCCAATCTCTCTCTGAAGGATTCCACCCCCCCAATTCTCTCCAATGCTCCCTGCTCATCCTATCTTGCAATGTCACCTTTCTTTGCTCTAAGAGGTCCTTACTGTTTGGGGCCCCTCATCCCTTGGGTATGACCAGAAAACACAAACCCTTTAATGGATATTTACTTTACAGTATTGCTTCCTAGCCTCTGATGCCTTTCCTAGTATGGTGATTTCGCCCCAGAAGTCTTGGTGAGAAGCAGAGCCCAGCTCTTAGTATAGAATCTGCAAATGCCAGATACCCACTCACTGGAGCCTTTGCTGCTGCACGGGTGTGAGTCCCAAGTGCAACAGGCTCCATGGTGCCTATAGGCTCATATCAGCATCCTCCTTAGTAGCAGAGGCAGCAGGGCTGGTGCTAAGTTCAGCCCCCGGTGGCCACAGCATCATCTTAGGGTAGCCCCGGGAATGCTCTCGCCTACCTAGCTGTGGGATCTGCTCCTGGAAGGGGAGCCACTGGGTTTGGCTCTTTAGACTTCCTGGCCATCTGACCTGTTCTACTTAAAGCAGCAGCATTTGGATGCTGTTGCTAACCACCAGGGACCCTGATATGAGCTTTGCACAAGTGCAGTGGGGCAGCACTGATGCTGAGGCAAGTCCTAGGCATGGCATGCCTGTTCCTTCCTGCTCTGCTAAGGAGACCTGGTCAACCTGCTGCACACCAAGAGCTGCCTGGTGATAGTCCCACAAGAGACCTCACCCTTCTTGGGACTTCACTGAGGCCTCACTCAACACTTACTTCTGCTCCTCTTGGAGCCTGAGTGCAGCTCCTCTGCTTAGCTTCTCTGAGCCTTCCTGCTGAGCTCCCACAACAGCCCATTGGTGAGCCCCCTGCCTCCAGCTGATTGGTCCCCTACAGGATTCCTCCAACACTATCTAGGGGCAAAGCTTAAATCAGCTTAAATCTTCTAGGACTCCATGTAGCATCCAGTGTGAAACTCAAGTCCTATGCCTTGACAAGGGTGACCTTGCACCTCTCCAGCCTCAGCCCCACTGCTAGTGTCTTCTCCAACTTCACCCACATCTGAGGTGGCCATGGTACCACCAGCTAACACAGCCACGCAGAGACATAGGCCAGGGCTCCCAAATCGCAGCATCCAGGTTTTATGCAAACAGCCCAATTTTCAAAAACTGTCAACTAAATTTTAAAGAAGTAACTTAAATACTGTGATCAACAGATAAAACACATCTGTGGGCTGACTGTGGTCCATGGACATCCAGTCTATGACCTCTCTCTTCTGCCCGCATCCTATTTGTAAATATATTTTGTCTAAACTAAATTGGCTCTCCTTTGGGTAGGTATTAAGTAATTCTTTAATGAATGAATGAACAAATACACAATATGAACAGGATAAGAGGAAAGGAGAAAGATTTTTTAAAATGACAGGTGAAGACTGGCATGCGCTTTGCCAGAGAGATCAAACTGTCCTCTGGCCTGGGTGGGTTTCTACACAGGAAAACAGTACCCAGCAACATTAGCCCCGCTAGCATCAGGCAGAGTGGAACCTGAGGAGAAACTGTATTGAGTGCTGGCAAACACAGTCGGCCCGAGGAAGCAATCCTCTAACAGTCATTTAAGGTGCATTTACATGCATTTAAAATAGTTTTAAGTGATGTGAAGTCAGTCAACTGTTAACTTCATTTTTCAGACCAGGAGATTGAGCTAGGGTTTCCAGGGCTGGAAACAGAAAGCAAATTGCTCAATCCCCACATCTGTAGTCAGAGTCTGATTCTCTTCCATATGGAATTACAAACCAAGATTAAGGTGTCAAGAAGACTGAATAAAAGATCCATGAATATTCTCACTTCCATGCCAGTCAGCTTCATAATTCAAACTGGAAACTCAAAAACTCAGACCATCTATTTTCACAATATTATGATTGCTAGTAATCCCTGAGAACAGAAAAAGAGAAACTGAAAAACATGGGATAATTTTCTGACAGATAGTTGGCTTATAGAGGAGACCTGTGTGCACATCTGGACAACCTGGTTGACCAGCCAGTTCACAGAGAGTCTGAGCTCCCTCCAGCCAAATGCAAGAAAAGAGTGGTAGTGAGATCACCACCACCTCACAGGAAGAAATGATAGGTCAGGAAAGGGATGTGTAACTGCAATGTGGGAATGTCCTATTGTTCTAAAAGAACAAACACAGAATTCGTACTTGTCACCTTTGGACCTTTGAAAAGTCGTTTTTTCTCTCTGCTGGATATACTCTTCTGTTCACCCAGGGGGCCTCTCCAAGACAATTTCTAGGGAGGTCTCTCTTGACCACCAGACTCCCACCCCATGCCCTCTCTCATCTCATCTTGTTCTGTTTTCTTCACCTCATTTAACAGTTCCTAAAATGATTTTATTTATATGTTCACTTTCTGACCGATCCTGAAGCAGGGGGTGCATCTGTCTGTCTTGTTCCCTGATGTATCCTCAAATCCTGCCCCAGAGTCTGGTCTGGTCAGAGGTGATCCGTGAATAGATGGTGATGACATACAGTACAAGGCACAGAGGAAGTGGCCCTCTGGCATTCTGCCGGTCAAACAGGTTTTTGTCTTCTGTGACAGGACTGTCTGGGCATAGATAAGGAAGGCAGAGTCTTTCTATAAAAATATTCTCGGATTATCCTAGAGTCTCCATACTTGATGGTTCCTATTGCTCAACAGCCTTCACAACCACATGGCATACTGTCCTAACTTCAGCTACACAGAAATGCAAAAATCAAATCCTTAGCCACAAAAATACACTTAAACACGAAAGAATACCGCTTTTAAGGCAGGAAATATTTTGAGTTCATTTTTTAAACATTTCTCTTAGTACTTCGGGATACCATGGAATCTACGAACCCAACCCAAACCGATGTAAGAGATAAATTCCTGACTAAGAAGCCACACAAGGTCACATGTGTGGGATGGGGTAGAATCTTAATTCTTCCTAGGACTCTCTGGGTTTCAAAGCCAGGGAGGAAGGGGAAAACTTGGGTGGATTCCTTGAAGGGTTAAATGTCACAGAGACTTTCTTAATGCCATTTGGCCATGGATATTTTCAGTTTATATATATGTTAAGGGAAGAATCCGAGATTATTCTTGTGTGCCCTTAGAACTCTGCCTTGAACATCCATTTTCCTGATGTGAAATAAAAGTATAAAATTGTAAGGGGAAAACATTTGGGGGGTGCGGTAGAGAACAGAAGGCAGAGCCCACCAGCATGGAAGCATCTGTCAGTCCTGTAGCCGTGGTGGTGTCCACCTCCTGAAGGCAGGCTCCTCTGTAAGCTGTGCCCAATTTGGGTGCCAAGGTCTTTGTGTCATTCATATTTATGACCTACTGTAGGATCTTGCCCAGTGCCTTGATGACAGCAGGTATTCAATAAATAATCTGATGAACAGGTGAACGGACAAATGAATTAGGATGCAGCCAAGACCCTTCACGACCACATGGCACACTGTCCTAACTTCAGTTACACAGAAATGCCAGGCACAAATAGCAGCATTCAGCAGCACAAGGTGCCTGATTGTCTAGTCCCTTCTGGACTCAAACAGTGCAGCTCAACCTGTTAATTAGCCTGTTCCACCTTTGATAACTCTCTAGTTACAGAGAACATGGGCCTTGAGAAATGTTGAGAGGAAGAACCCTAAACCAGTGGTTCTCAACTGGGTAGGATTTTGTCCCAGGGGATATCTGCCAATGTCTGGGGACACATTTGGTTATTAAAGTATGGGGAGGGGATGCTACTGGCATCTGTCAGGTAGATGCCTGGGGTGCTGATAAGCCACCTATAATGCACAGGGTAGTCCTCACAACAAAGAATTATCCTGCCACAAATGGCAATAGTGCAGAAGCTAAGGAACTCTGGCCTCCTGCCCTTACATCCTCTGTGGAACCTGCTGTGCACACCTGACTGAGCTGGGCACACAATTCTGCCATACAGGAGACTGAGCTGCACTGACAAGAACAGCATCCATAGGGATGTGACATAGAAATAAGAACCACTGCCCTCAAGGTTTTAGGATGGAACCTGCATTGTTTAGTCCATTCATTTTCTTTTACCAAGGATAATCAAATTGTGTAAGATTAGAGAGAAATTCTGTCCCAGTAAGGGGGGCTATTCTCTTGAACTATAATTCTTTCCCAACTATACTCCCTATCCTCCTAAGGAGGAAAAAGCCATTCTCAAACAGTTGTCAGTCATACCCATCTGGCAAATGTAACCACTGATGGGACAAATCCAAGAAGCTAATAATAGAGTATACGTGTACTTCACAGTTTGGGAAAATGTCTTCTAGCAAATTCTCATTTTCTTCCCTCAGGAACTTGAGTCTTGACTGGGGAAAGTACCATTATCCTCATTTTAAAGCCTATAAGAAGACAGATTAGCTCACCACTGGAGGGCTTCTAGTTCTCAACGTCTATGGATCCAGGAAGAGAAAGAAACTGACACTCAGAAACATGAAGTGACTTGCTCAAGATCACACCCTTAAGTGGCAGTGTGGCAGAAGAGCCCAATCAAGTTTTTGGCAGCCTGTCCCTCTCGGTAACAGTGGGCTCCTCATAGAAAAGTGATGCCTAATGGAAGTATGTGCCACCCAGTACCACAAGCAAACTTTCCATGAGAGACATGGATAGCAGCCATTCTGCTCTCAGACACACAGCAGGGAGGAAGGAAGAGGCCAGAGGAACAGGCAGTCAGCTACTCGGTCAGCAGAGAGCAAGATATGAGAGCCGGGGTCCTCACAGTCTGCCTCAGAAAAGCAAGGCTCCAGCTCACTTTCAGCAGCACAGGGTGTCTGATTGTCCAGCCCCTACAGAAGAGCACTTGGGGTAGCTTTCTCTGACATGATGTTTGGTTAGAGACATTAGTTTGTCATTTTATTTTTAAACATTGTAGGTTGCATTTTAAATGCTGTAATACTTAAGACTAGTAAGTATACAGTGAGGAGCGGAGTTCTGTTTATAGGACCTTCCCCAAAAGATTTGGGGGTTCAGATTCTTGAGATAACTTTGAGTCAACTAGGCGTTTTCAAAGCCTCCACAGAAACATGACATTTGAATCCAACAGCCTGCTTAGCTTAATGCTACTCTCACCAGAGACATTTGCTAAACTGACCTCTTAGCAGTACCTGAGGCACTCTGCATTATGGCTATAAGCCAGATCACATGGCTTTAGTCCATACTTTGCCACTCACTAGCTGGATGACTGTGGGCAGGTCTCTTAACCTCTGTGAAGATGATCTGTAAAAGAGGCATGAAAATCACAACACCTATGTATGGAGTTGTGGTGAGGAGCAAGATGAGTTGCTCTATTCAAAACATACCATAAGCTCATGGGCAATTATAATTTTGGCCAGCTCAGAGCATCTATTTGGGAACCGCATACACACAAAAATGAAAAGATAGTTTTAGTGGCTTGCTTTCTACTTCCTCTTTATCAATATCAAACATGAAGGAAGAGAGACGGTGACTCTGACATTTTTTAATTAATCTGAAACAATGGGGAGCTTTTTGGGTTTGTACTTAGGGACTTTAGAATTTACTTGGGATGAACTGGCATCACAACTCAAAGGAAGGACCTCTGCTATCTTCAGAACTAATGGAAACTGGGGCCTAAACCCAGTTCTGCCATTCCTAGCACTGGGACCTTACTTATGCTACCTAACTTCCCTGAGTCTCCACTTCCCAATCTGTAAGAGAATGAGATGGCCTGTCTTCATAGGCTATAGTGAGGCTTTTACAAAGCACAGGCACCATATGAAACTCAAGCAATAAACAATAGCTCACTACTGCTGTGTTGCCTTTCTTTATTTCCTCATCATCTTCCACTGTCCAACACACAGAAGCCTCCTGCCCTCATGTCCTCTGTGGAGCCCATTGTGCACACCTGACTGAGCTGGGGACACTTTTCTGCCATACAAGAGAACGGAATGCACTGACAAAAACAGCCACCATGGGGACATGACATAGAAATAGAAACTGCTACCCTCAAAGCTTCAGGATGGAATCTGCATTGTTTAGTCCACACTTAGGAAGAAATCTTGTCCCAGTACCTCTGGGCAACCATATTCCAAGCTATGTTTTTAGTACTTTTAGTTCCAGTGTTTTTAGCATTGCACGTTTTTATTCATAAATATTTTCAAAAAAGCATTTCCAGTGTTAGCACCTTCTACTGACTCTGCTAATCAACATTTTCCTTTTTTTAATAGATGAGGAAAATATGAAGCCTCATTCCGAATCACACAGTAATACATGGAAAAGTTCCAGCTAAAGCTCCTACTTACTGGATTCCTGAGTCCTACTTTGCTACTAACTAACCTTGTCATTTAGGGTAATTCCTTCTGATCTTAGGTTAAGCATATTTACTCCAGCATGATCCTTTGTCTGGCCTGAATGCCCCTTCCAGATTGCTTCATCATGCCTTCTACTTCTCCACTCTGTTGAAATTGAGTATCTGATCCTCTGGACCCTCTATTTCTCCCACCTTGTGTTTATTCTCACATGTTCTTTCTCTCAATCTCCCTCTCCCTCTTTCCATCTCTCTCTCCTCTCTGTCTCCCTCCCCCCAATCTGCCACCCCCATCTCTCTCTTTCTCTCCCTATGTGTCCATCTCTGCCTCTCTCTGTCGCTCTCTCCTCCCTCCTTCCTGTGCCCCTCCCTGATAAGCCCTGAAGGCCTGTGTTGCACAATACAGCAGTCATTACCCACAGTAGCTACTAAGCCCTAAAAATGTGGCTAGTTCCAAATTAGATGTGAGTCAAGTATACAAAACACACTATAGACTTTGAAGACATAGTAAAAAAAAAGGTAAAATATTTCATGAATAATTTTACATACTCGGTACACATTGAAACAACATTTTGAATATATTCTGCTAAATAAAATTTATTATTAAAATTAATTTCACCTGTTTGTTTACTTTTTTATGCAGCTACTATCAAAATTTTAAATCACATGTATGGTTCATGTCATATTTCTACTGGATAAGCACGAGTCTGCTTGGAAGCTTCTGTGAAGGAGTGTTCGGTCATTTACCACTGTCCTCCCTCTTCTTCCCTCCTCACCAACAAGCACAAACACCTGGCTCATACTAAGTTCACAATAAACATGTGTTGAGAGTTTCTGAAACTCTCTGTAAATATGTTTCTCCATTTCTACACTGGAGATAGTGTCTCTGTTTACAATACAAGATGATTATAATAATAAAATAGTCAAGAAATTTAGTACTTTGAAAGGTAAAAAGCACAATATGACTATTACCACTTTTGCTGGAGCACATAATTTTTATAAACATTTTTATTTCTAAATTTTTTGAATTATAACATACAAACAGCCGGGCTCGGTGGCTCAGCCTGCAATCCCGTGCTTTGGGAGGCCGAGGTGAGTGAACTGCCTGAGCCCGAGGGTTCGAGACCCACCTGGGCAACTTGGCAAGACCTCATCTCTACAATAAATAAAAAATTAGCCGGGCGTGGTAGCACGCGCCTGTAGTTCCAGCTACATGGAAGGCTGAGGTGGAAGGATCGCCAGAGCCCAGCAGGTCGAGGCTGTGGTGGCCGGGAGCGTGCCACTGCACTCCAATCTGGGCGACAGAGTGAGACTCCAACTCAAAAACAAAACAAAACAAAAACAACAACAACAAAAAACATACAAACACTGCACATTAAACACGAACAGCTCAAATGGGAAAAACAGTAGAAATAAACAAAGGAAAGCTGAGGTATGACCATAATCCATGGGAGGGCATACGGAACCAAGACTTGAGATAGACATCTTTACAGTTTTGTTTTAATTTAAAACACAGAAAGTTCCTGATGCTGATGGATTCTAGTGCTGATGGGAACATAAGACAAGTATTTATCCAACAGACAGACTGTTTCCAAACTTGATCACTGGCCAAAAAAAGAAAAAAGGAAAGGTAGACATAATTCCGTTTACCAAAATACCTCAGTGAGTGATATGCAGGCCCAAGATACACTACAGGTCTTTTGTAAGCTAGGTCTCCACCACACAACAGATACAGCACGGGCAGATGAAAAGAGTTAAGTAGGCAGGTGGGATTCCCCCCACTGCACTTTCCCTTCCCTACCTCAAATTCCACTTTCAGCATGACAGCTGACCCTAGTGCTGAGAGGGGAGAA
>CAUYQG010077762.1:0-33329 GCA_963574415.1 Tarsius wallacei | reverse complement strand
TTCATTTTTATTTATTTTTAAATTTCTTCTTAATTTTAAAGATGTGGGGTACAATCCAGGGTTAGGTCTACAAATGTTTATTATGCAGGTACCCTTGTTGATGAGGTGTGCCCCACAGCTCCAGCAGAGTCCCACTACTACTAATCCTGCCCCCACCATCCCCTGGCAGTTTCCCATTACTGCCAATTCTTTTCTTATAGTATTATGATAATTGTTCAGGTTCGCTTATAAGTGAGAATATGTGGTACTCAGTTCTTTGTTTCTGTGATAGGTCGCTCAGTGTTATAGATTCCAAGTCCATCCAGGTTGCTGTGAAGTTCATAATTTTGTCTTTTTAAAAAATTTATTGTAGAGATGAGGTCTTGCCAAGTTGCCCGGGTGGGCCTCAAACCCGCGGGCTCAGGTAATCCCAAAGTGCTGGGATTATAGGCTGAGTCACCGAGCCCAGCCGATTTTGTCCTTTTTTATGGCTGCATAATATTCCATTGTGTATATGTACTACATTTTTAAAAATCCAGTCCTTTTTCAATGGGCAGCATGGTTGATTCCATGTTTTTGCTATTGTTAACAATGCTGCAATAAACATACGTGTGCAAGTATCTTTTTCATAGAGTGATTTGAGTTCCTCTGGGTATAGTCCCAGTAGTGGGATTGCGGGGTTGTACAGAAGGTTGATTTTTTTAGATCTTTTAGGAATTGCCAAACTGTTTTCCACAGAGGTCATATTAGTTTACACTCCCACCAACAGAGTAGAAGTGTTCCCTTTCTGCCGCACCCTCTCCAGCATCTGTTATTTTTTAAGTTACTGAAGATGGCTATCCTGACTGGAGTTAGGTGGTATCTCAGTGTGGTTTTAATTTGCATTTCTTTGATGACTAGTGAGGCTGAGCATTTTTTCATGTATCTGTTAGCTGCTTGTATGTCTTCTTTTGAGAAGTGTCTATTCATATCTTTTGCCCACTTTGTAATGGGGCTGTTTGTTTTTTTCTTATTGGCACGTTTGAATTCCTTGTAGATCCTAGATGTTAGGCCTTTGTCAGACATGGAGTTGACAAATACCTTTTTCCCAGTTTGTGGGCTGCCTCCCTGCTCTCTTGATGGTTTCTTTGGCTTTGCAGAAACTTGTTAGTTTGATGAGGTCCCACTTGTCTATCTTATCTCTTATGGCATGGGCACTTGGGGTTTTGATTAGGAATTGGTTGCCAGTTCTAATTTCCATAAGGAACACAGGCCTTTTAAACACAGATTAGAGACCTACTCAGAACTAATGAATAAGAATTTCCAAAGTAGGACCTGAAAACTTCCATTTTAAAAAGCTATCCAGGTAATTTTGGTAATCAACCAGGTTTGGGAACTACCAATAGTCACGTGATTCTGAATTCCTCCCATGATCTGACAGCAGTACTTCCAGCTTCTCAGCACACATCATGATCCAGCAGTACTGACTCAGCACTAGTGATTCTTCAAACCCATGCTGTTTAACACCCTTCTATAAGGAGTGTCCTTCTTCCCTTAACTGCCTGGGAAATTCCCACTTATCCTTCAAAAAACTCTATTCGAACATCAGGCAGTCTCATACTCAGCCAGTAAATATTTACTGAGGTCTTACCTGATGTCAGGCTTTGAACTAAGCATCTCCAAGCACCTGTGTCAGTGTTTGGTGTCACATAAGGCTCATAAGTCTGAATTTGGGGCTCTAGACGTAATCAAGTTAAAGACTGAGGTGAAGAGCTTATCCTGATTATCTTGGTAGGCTCAACTTAATCACAAGGGTGTTTTTAAGGAGGAGGCTGGCAGAAGGGTGAATGAGAGAAGGTGGGGAGATTGGGAGATGTCAGCTACTGACTTAGCAGGTGGAAGATGGGACCACGAGCCAAGAAATGAAGGCAGTCTTTAGAAGGTGGAAAAGGAAAGGAAATGAATTTTTCCTAGACCCTCCAAAAGGAACCAGCCCTGCCAACTTTTAGTCCAGTGAGATTGATTTTGGACTGCTGACCTCCAGAAATGTAAGATAACTGAGCTGTTTCAAGCCATTAAGTTTGTGGCAACTTCTTAAAGCAGTAATAGAAAATGAATGCATAGGCCAACAAAGGGCTCTGTTGTAATGCAGTAAAGGGGCCTCTATAGCAAGTTATGCAGTGAGGATGGGGTGTTCAGGAAGAATTACCAAAGGTGATGATTCCAGAGCTGAGGAAAGGAGATTGTGCTTCAGGGGACAATCCAAGTAAAGTAGTATGGGCAAAGGTAAACAGAAAGGGCATGGGAAGTGGTTCAAAAAGACAAGACTGCTTGCATAAAACAGTAGTAATAACATCAACAGTATTAATTTTGGTAAGAGTGTTTAGTGCTTGTATGCCAGGACTGTCTTGGCATTTTACAACCTCATGAGGTAGATAACTATCATCTTCATTTTACCCACAGGGATACCAAGATCTGGAGGAGCTAAGTGACTTTCCTGGGATCACAGAGCTAGTAAAGGGCAGAGGTAGAATTAGAACCTTGGCAGTCTGTTTCCCAAACTCATTACAGTGGGGGTCTTAAGTACTTACCTGGGCATCAGCGTGGCTGAGGATAAATGAGCTATTAAGAGAGATTAATGAGGTAAGGATTAGCAGAGCTTGGAATATCATCCTGTCTTGGACACTGATAGAAGATGAGAGTGATGTATGCCAGGACTTCTGTGTTACTTTGATGTGATGATCTGGATCTTGCTGTAGCTCAAGACATGAAGGTGCCTTCCTTGACTACTCAAAGCAAACCTTCGCTAAAAATTCCACACCTGGCCTCCTTAGTTTTTCTTTTTCCCCTAATGTCTGAGGTGGAGTTAGGGGTGTGTGCACCAATTCAATTGCACTAACTCAATTCTGGGCCTCAGTTTCAATTTCCTTTCTTTCTTCCCTTCTTACCTCCTTTTTTTAAACACGGTATTGCTCTGTGCCCAAGTTGGAGCGCAGTGGTGCAATCAGCTCACCGCAGCCTCGACCCCAAGCCTTGTCGCCCTTTCGCTCATCTCTCCCTCTTTCGTTTTCTCTCTCTCATCATTAACTGTTATCTCTCCCTTTCCCTCCCTCTTGCCTTTCTCTCCTCCCACCTCAGCCACCACGCCTGGCTGAGTTTTAGAATTTTTTTGTAGAGGCAGGGTCCTGCTGTGTTGCCCGGGGCTCAGGTTCCGTAAAATGCCAAGACACAGTTCCAAACCTGGTTGTGCCTCCGAATTTCCTGGGGGAAAAGTTTAAGCAAGTAGATCCCTCACCCCACCCCCAGAGATTCTGACCGAGTAGCGCCGAGATGGGACTTTTACCCATCCCTCCACCCCCAGCGACTCTGACGCGCAGCCAGGTTTTGGAAACCACCGGGGCCCGCCCACTCGGGAAAAGGCGTCTCCCGCCCGGCTCCGGCCCCGCCCTCGCCCCACCCCCTGCCCCCTTCCCGCCGGACTTCGTCTCGCCGCCCCTCCTCCGGTCGCTCGATTTGGTCTCGCCCGGCTTCGCCTTTCCCAGGCCCTCCCCCGCCTCACAAGATGGCTGCGGCGCTGCCGGGCCCGGAGCCGTGGAACCGTGTGAGGATTCCCAAGGCGGGGAGCAGCAGCACAGTGACAGTGCGGAACCCCGGCGAGGCCTTGGGTGAGCGAGGCTCCGGGCGGGGAGGGAACACGTTTCCGGAGAAGGCCAAGACCAGGCGCGCGCGCGGGGGGCGGGACTTCCTGAGCGCGAGGGACTCTGGGAAGGGGCGTGGGGTGCGCTGGGGCCGAGGCGCCAGGGTCCGCGAGTTTGCGAAGGGGCTCGCGGAGCATCTGCCTGTGCGGTCCTTCACGGTTCCAAACGTGCTCCCTTTGGCTACTAGGAATCCTGTTCTGTCAGTGCCCCGACTCCCGCCTCGGGACTTTGGGAGGATCTAATGATGTAATTTAGGAGAAAGCGTTGTTTAAAGTGTTTTACCAGCGTATGATGGATGGTATTGCTGCTGTTATGCAGCAGGGCGTAGGTTCGAACCCTAGCTCTTCCTCTGCTGGGGCTCGGAGAAGTTGAACTTTTCTGTGCCTCACTGAGCTCACTTTCAAATGGAGATGACAACAGTACCTGCCTCATAGAGCGGTTTTGAGGAATGAAAGAGTTCACAGCTTAGTGCAAGCATTTGGAACACTGTCCGACATGGTAAATAAGCGCTCAAATGATAGCTGTTATTAAATGCATCAGGTTATCACATCCCTACCCATCTATCCATGCTACCGTTTACAGATTAGTCTTCCCTCTTATATTGAAAAATCCTTGAGTTGGGAAATTCACCAACTCACTGCCCATCCCGGAGGCAGTCCATTCTGTCTTCAGATAGTTGGGACAGTTTGAAAATTCTCCACGATATGTAAAAACCAGCCTTTGTGTTACTTCCACCTAGAATGCTAGTGCTGCCCTTAGAGCTATAGATGACACATTAACTATGTCTCCTACTTCACAGCTTTTCAGATTAGGAAGCATCTCTTGCTGAGCACCGGTGTTCAGTTGGGTGTTCATCAAATAATGTAATTTCCAGTTGCCATAGTAGTTTCTCTTTTCTGAGTATGTATCCGAATACAGAATCTTTGACTCTGAAGACTGAGAATTTAACCATTCTGTCTTGCTTATGTGCACAGCAAAATGGGGTAAAGAAGTATAAATGTACCCCACCTTGAAAGTACTTGAGGTGCAAGTGTACATCAAATGACTGACTGCAAAGTATTCATATGAAAGATTATTAAGCCATGATAAAATGCAATGTAAGCCTGTGTTTAGTGCTGTGTATACAGGAGTAAAAAAGACTGATGTAGTCTCTAACCTTACAGACTCATGCTTTCTGGTTAATTTTCTATCTCTGTTACTTAAGGCAAAAAGGATGAAAATTTCTTCATCAAAGGAAAATCTGAAATGGTGGTCTTTCTCTAAGTCTTTCTCTAGTGGGCTCGGTGGTTCAGCCTGTAATCCCGCGCTTTGGGAGGCTGAGGTGAGTGGATTGCCTGAGCCCACGGGTTCGAGACCCACCTGGGCAACTTGGCGAGACCTCATCTCTACAATAAATCAAAAATTAGCCGGGTGTGGTAGCGTGCGCCTGTAATTCTAGCTACTTGGAAGGCTGAGGCAGAGGGATCGCTGGAGCCCAGCAGGTCGAGGCTGCGGTGGCCGGGAGCGGCCACTGCACTCCAGTCTAGGTGACAGAGTGAGACTCCAACTCAAAAAAAAAAAAAAAAAAAAGCAATGTAAATATGTATATTCCTAGTTAACAGATATTTTCTCAGTGATTTCCTGGATCTTATATCATCTGTTACCATTCATCAAGTACTTGGAATCCTTTAATTGTGTTCTTACAGTTGAGGCCGATGACATTCATTTGCTTCGGATTCCTTTAAAACAAGGAAAATGTACTTCTTTAAGTCTTTTTTTGATATAATATACTCAATATAGACATATACACTAAGTCTTATTAAATGTCTGTGTTCCAGGTCTTTTCATTGCAGCTGTAATTAAAGAATGCCATCTCGTCACACTGTCACTGAAGAGCCAAACCTTAGATGCAGAAGCAGATGTGTTATGTGCAGTCCTTTACAGCAATCACAACAGAATGGGCCGCCACAAACCCCATTTGGCCCTCAGACAGGTGAGGTGGAAGCCCTCTGTGTGAGGCCCAACCTGTTTACTTGAAGATGTAGATAGCACTGCCACTTACTATTTTGTTATTTATGGGAATCTCAGTAAATTCCTTATGATTTACTAGGTCTACAGCTTAGCCCACAGTATACGTGGGCTTTTTTTTTTGTGAAATAATTTTTAAAAGTAGTTTTTATTAGAAAAGAAGTACACTTAGATTAATTCTTTCCCAGTCTTGTTTCTAGTAGGTAAGTAAAAATTTTCTTCGTTATGTGCAATCTATAGTAACAGTGCCTGTGCCATGTTCAAACATATAGTGATTTGATCAAGACAAAAATGTTAGACATTAAGAAGCAGTTTCCTGAGCATAATCAAAATGCTAAAGTCATAATAAGAAAAGTTTTGGTTTATTTATTGTGGGGAACATAATCTAATTGGTAGTATGTTAGTATAAATAGGTATATGGCAAGTTGTGGTGTAAAGTGGCTTCATGTAATTTTGGAGCTTAACACAAAATTGGGCCCTCCAGCCATAGAGTACCGTAGAGTAGAGCCTCTTTTTTTTTTTTTTTTTTTTGAGTAGAGCCTCTTAAATTGGTTTATATGCTCATTCATTCACTTTATTAATTGTGCAGTTTATAGAAGGTCAGTGGGCTATCCATTTTGTGGTAGAGCCACCTTGCAAGTATTTGTTAATTTCTTTGTGCCAGGCACTGTGTTTAGTGCTGTGTATACAGGAGTAAAAAAGATTGATGTAGTCTCTAACCTTACAGACTCATGCTTTCTGGTTAATTTTCTATCTCTGTTACTTAAGGCAAAAAGGATGAAAATTTCTTCATCAAAGGAAAATCTGAGATGGTGGTCTTTTCTAAGTTTTCTTATCTGGGGTAGCTTCTATCTCCTGAGTCTTGTAATCCAAAAGCAAACTTACTAATAACCCTGAGACCAAATGTGTTTTTCCCCCTAGCTTTCAGGATGTGAGTAATCACCAAATCATAAAAATTTGGTGTTCTCTTATCTCTCTGAATAATTACCAAATCATAAAAATTTGGTGTTCTCTTTTTTCCTTTTATATGGCTCGCCCATCCAGTCAAAACTTCTTCTGTATCTGGTCATTTCTTTAGTTCTGGCTACCATTTTCTTTTTTTAGATCTTGTCAACATTTATTTGTCTTACTACCCTGCTGTTTCCTCTTTCAGTTTTCTGATGCTCTGACATGTTCTATATACCAAAGCCAGGTTATTCATCCTAAAAAACAACTTGGGGTTTTAATGGTTCTGAAAAAAGACCAAACACCTTAGTTTGGCTTACAAGATCTTCTGTGAGCTGGCCTCTTCAGGCTTCTCAGCTCAGGCTTCTCTCTTGCTTTCAAACATCTTATCTTCCAGCCAACCGGAACTCTTTTTTTTTTTTTTTTTTTGAGTTGGAGTCTCACTCAGTCACCCAGACTGGAGTGCAGTGGCCGCTCCTGACCACCGCGGCCTCGACCTGCTGGACTCCGGCGATTCTTCTGCCTCAGCCTTCCAAGTAGCTGGAACTACAGGCGCGTGCTACCACGCCCAGCTAATTTTTTGATTTTATTGTAGAGATGAGGTCTCGCCAAGTTGCCCAGGCGGGTCTCGAACCCACAGGCTCAGGCAATCCACTCACCTCAGCCTCCCAAAGTGTGGGATTACAGGCTGAGCCACCGAGCCCGGCCCAACCTGAACGCTTAATGAATCTACATGCTCACTGTGTTTGTTCTCTCTTTGCTTACCTTGAGTCTTGCTCACCTTGACCTATATGTTAAGAATACCCAGTCTCTCTATATCTGCCTATTAAAGGCCTTCTCATCCTCTAAGTCCTATTTTAAGCCTTCCTGGCAGTGAAAATCTTCTTTTCAAGGTGTAATGTGAGTGTATGTTATAGCAATCCCATTAAGTTGCATTTTTCTGATTATTAGTGAAGCTGAGTTCCTCTTTTCTTTGATTCTTGGCTATTTTGGCCTCCTCTTTGTACTTCTCTTATAGCATTTAATACAGTCTGTGTTGTGGTATAGCTATTTGTGTTTTATGTCCCCTGTGATCCTTATCGGGTACATGTCCTGGGCTGCTGTTGGTGCCTCAGTTGCTCTTAACCACTGCTGCTACTGCCTTGTATCTGCTTAACGTTCCACAGTTTACAGAGAACTTTCATCTATTTAAAGATTTCTTTTTTCTGCCTTCAAAAGCCATGCACTAGATCAGCCTATCTAATGTTCCCCCAAACGAAGCACAGAAAATAGTCTTGATTCCTCTTCTGTGTGACAACTGGAGTATAGAAGACTGTTCTTATGTTCCGCCATGTCTTCTTCCTTCCTTCCTTCCTTCTCTTTCTTGAGTTTTTGTTGCGCCATATTTTATTTACTATGTTTTCCAAGTGCTTTACCATCTTAATTTGTCAATATCTTTCTTAAGCGGTGATGTTCACACTTAAAAATTGAAAGAGAGAGGCATTGACCCCAGAGAATTTAAGCATTGTTTTCTCCATTCTGAAAACAGCTAAGATAGAATCCATAACCTTGATTCAGTTTTTAGTATTATATATGTAGTTTTAGCAAGATATTCTAGCCGGGCTTGGTGGCTCAGCCTGTAATCCCGCGCCTTGGGAGGCTGAGGTGAGTGGATTGCCTGAGCCCGCGGGTTCGAGACCCGCCTGGGCAGGCGAAACCTCATCTCTACAGTAAATCAAAAAAATCAGCCGGGCGTGGTAGCACTCGCCTGTAGTTCTGGCTACTCGGAAGGCGGAGGCGGAAGGATAGGCGGAGCCCAGCAGGTCGAGGGGCCACCGCACTCCAGTCTGGGCGACGGAGTGAGACTCCAACTCAAAACAAACAAACAAATGGCATTATATAAAACTAAAATGTCTCTGCACAGCAAAAGAAACAATCAAAATAACATAAAAGCAACCTAGGAATGGAAAAAAATATTTGAAAATCATGCATCTGATACGGTATTAATATTCAAAATAATTAAGAACCTCATTCAACTCAATAGCAAACAAATAACCCAATTAAAAAATAGACGAAGGAATTAATAGACATTTCTTCAAAGAAGACATACAAATGGGCAGCTGATATGAAAAGGGTGCTGAACATGACTAATCATCAGGAAAATGTAAATAAAAACCACAATGAGATACCATCTCTCACACCTGTTAAGATGGCTACAATTTTAAAAAGGGACAAAAAGATAACAAGAGTTGATAAAGATATGGAGAAAAGGGAACCCTTGTACAGTGTTAGTGAAAATGTAAAATGATACAGCCACTATGAAAAATATCATGGGGATTCCCCTTAAAAAATTAAAAATAGAACTACCGTATAATCCAACAATCTCATTTGTGGGTATATATCCAGAATAATTAATCAGGGTTTTTCTTTTTTTCCATTTTTATTTTAGATCCAGGGACTACACATGCATGTTTGTTGCATAGACATATTGTGTTGGGGATTGGGACTCAGGTGGACCATTCTTCGGAGCGAACGTTGTACCCCATAGGTAATTTCTGAACTCTAACCCCCTCCTCACCTCTCCCAAATCAGAGTTTCTAAGGGATATGTGTGCTTCCATATTCACTGCAACATTATTTGCAATATCTCAGACAAAAAAGTGACCTAAATATCTATCAGTGAATGAACAGATGCTAAAAATGTGTCATATGCCTACAAGGGAATATTTTTTATCCTTACAAAAAGAAAATCTTGCCATTTACTTACATCAACATAAATAAATCTGGAAGACAGAAGGAAAGAGTAGGAAGGTGATTGTCAGGGTTAAGGAGTGGGGAAAATGGGGATTTGATAATCAAAAGGCACAGTCTCAGTTATGTGAGATGAATACGTTCTGGAAACCTGCTGTTCGGTATAATGCCGATAGTTAAGAAAATTGTAAGGTGTACTTAACAATTTACTAAGAAGGTAGATCTTATGTTGTGCTCTTATCCCCCAAGATAAAAATAAAAATAAAATAAAGAGGGTGGGAGGAAACTTGATGGACATGTTTATGGCCTTGATTGTGGTGGTGGTTTTATGGGTTTATACTTATCCCCAAATTTATCAATTTATATACATTAAAAATTTGTAGATTTTTGTATGTCAATCATACCTCAATAATGTGGTTTTCAGAGTATTATAATACACTTTAAATAAAAATCAGTGGCAAACCATTACATCACATTCATTATCTTCTTCATTTTCACTTATGAGCTTGCTTAGAAAATTTATTTTTAGTTTGTCATGAACAGTCAAACTGACCATTATGAGGGAAGCCAAATTTTTATATTCTCTCAAATGAGGACAGGTAATGAGGAACATAAAGAATTTTAATATGGAAAATTTCAGTCATTAAAATGAGTTATAAAATGAATTACAACTGAAGGCAATACGTAGTTTAAAGGGAATAATACTTTCTTCAAAAGCATAATATTTTTACTGACACTATCATTATTATTATAAATAAGTCAGGTCTTCTGTTTAATCTTTCCTTTAGTTTTTGCCTTGATGTGTTCCATGGGTTCTATATTATCTATTATGAATTGGCCAGTTTCTTCCATTACTACTCACTAAGTTATATCCTTTAGCACTCAACTATAAACCCAGGTTCACAACTACTTTGAAACTGTATAGCAAGAGTTTTTTTTCCTTTTGCAAAAATACACAAATTTTATTTTCTCTTTCACTGACTTCCTTGATTTAATAAACTTACGAATGTGAGAGGGCACAAATACTAACCAGAGGAATTTTTTATTTCAAATCTCCCAAGGAAAGTCTTGCTGTTGAGAAGCTGATATCAGTGCACGGAGGTGTGTACGTGTGCTCATATGTGTTATGTGTGTGCACTTATTTGCACCCCTCAACTCTCTTTTGTCCTCCCTACTGTACCGAAGAGGAGAGATTTCTGATTAAATGCTTACAAAACCTGAAGAGCTAATAGGAAGGACTTAGTTTGGAGAGGATGGGAGAAGATGGAAGAGAAAACATTTCATCTAAAGAGTAGAATTCTTGAAAGTAGAAGGTGTTATGAGTGTTAGGGGAGAAAAAGAACTGGTTTCAAGGTTCTGGAAAAAAAGAGGGGGAGGATAGAAAGAGAAATTGGAGAATGAGACAAATAGTAGAGATTGGCTATTTGATGATACTTTGTAATCTTTATAATGAATTTTATTAAAAGCTATTTAATAGTCTTTTTTTAAAGTGTTGAATTTGAGTAGTATTCTGGTTATAAGGGGGAATGAGTTAAGGTTAAAAGCAGCCATTAGGGACCAGCCATACAGAATTTTTGAAAACAAATATTTTGTATGACAGAATTAACTGCTGCTTTGAGAAGTTAAGATCTGTTCCTTCCTAATATAATCAGATATTCCTCAAAAGCAGATTGTCTGAGACCTTGGCTATGTTTCTTTCCATCTGTGATTTTGTAAGGTCAAACAGTTTATAGCCAAGCTAGAATAATAGAACAGAGTGGTTAATAAGCAAGGTTCTAGGATTCAAACTCCAATATCAACACTTCACAGCATTGGCACATTATCTTATCCCAACGAATCTCAATTTTCTTATATAATCCTAACCCAAATACCTAGTGTTTTTTTAAGGATCAAGTGAAGTATTTTTTTTTTGAGTTGGAGTCTCACTCTGTCACTCCAGCTGGAGTGCAGTGGCATGCTCACGGCCACCGCAGCTTCTACCTGCTGGGCTCAGGCGATCCTTCTGCCTAGCCTTCCAAGTATCTGGAACTACAGGCACACACCACCATGCCTGGCTAATTTTTTGATTTATTGTAGAGATGAGGTCTTGCCAAGTTGCCCACGCTGTTCTCAAACCCGTGGGCTCAGGCAATCCTCTTACTTCAGCCTCCCAAAGTGCTGGGATTATAGGCGTGAGCCACCACACCTGGCCTAAGTGAAGTATTATCTAAGTTAATAGAATTTTTAAATACACTTAATTTGTTAATGAATCTTAGAAATCAATAATTGGTCAAATAGAAAGATGACAACTGGATAGAGGAGCTCATTTTGAGTTCAGTGCATGAAGTTACAACAGATAGTACCACACAGAGAGAAAAATATGTCCCGAACAAAGTAGATAGACTCTGAGAAACAGGATTTTTCTTAATATACCTGACTAACTTTTTGATATTCATGTCCTGGGATTATTAGCTAAAATTGGGCTTACATATTCTGTCAAGTGACATTAGAGAGAACACTGAAATCAATTTATATGTCCTGACTTTTCTTCTATATTCCATACCTCAATTCTTTTAAAAAGTAAAGTTAGATTTATTAGATAATGCATCCCAATTTTGCTTTAAAAATATAACCATGAAAATTAGGTAGGTAAACACAAGCAAGACTTTCTGTAATTTATGATGAAAGATGGACAGGAAATGTCTCATCTATGTTATTCATATCTAGTTATAAGTTGAAATCTATATCATGATGATAATTTAAATTCACTCATAGTTTGAATTTAGGCATTAAAATGTTTATTTATAGAATTTGACAATAAATTATATGATATATCCTATATATTTCCTAACACACTTAAAAATAGAAGCATATCTATTTGTAATAAAACATGTAAAATACTCATTTTTAATATTTTGACTGAACATGAGAAAATATCCCTAAATATTAATACAAATACAAATAAGTACTTTTTTTGGAGTCAGAAAACATTTTATTCTATTTATTTCATTCACTTCATTCATCTTTCACTTTTATTATTCCAGGTGTTACCTAATGTTATACCTTCAAACATGTGCCTATAATAACTCAGTAAGCCATACAAATTGATTTAGCATTCATTTAATTAACTGTACTCATTCATTTGTTTGCCTTTATAGATGCTTATCCATTAAACAAATGTGAGGAAAAATTGTGGCTAAGACTCTGAAGTCTTTTCCTTTCTTTGTCATCGATGAACATGAAAAATATCAAAGTGTTACACAACAACAATGGCTAAATTTTATTGTTATCACTGTTTATTTGCCAGACAATTTTCATTGCTTTATGTGTGTTATTGTAATCCTCCCAACAAAGAGACAAAAAGAGAAAAGTACTATTGCCCATATTTTTCATAAAAAAAGAAAAGTTATGTAGCTAGTAGGTGACACTTTTAGAATTCATAATAACACAATCTGTCTCATCTAGTCTAGCAATTAACTATAACTCTACCAACCCAGAATACATAATAATATGTCAGAAATATTATAGAATATACTTTGAAGTAATTATGGGATGCTGTATTTAATAACTTACCCAAAGTGGCTTTTCAAAAAAATTGCTAGGCTGTTTGAAAAGTAGAGCACTAATATAAATAAAATGTTTCAAATACTTTTTAAAAATACATTTTCTTGAATTGTGCTAAGTATTTCTGCTTATTAAAAGAATAAAGTGAACTTTTCAGTGACTAATCATCTCTGTTTCAGTTTCATTCTTGTCTAAAGAAAAAAGCAGAATGAATCAAAAGAATTGTTTTCATTTCTACAATTGCTATAAATTCTAAATGTATTTGAAATGTCACTGCACACTGCTTACTAACTTGGTAGTACCAAGTGAGGTTAGAATTATTAATGATAGAACTTTGCCTGTAAATGTTAGGAATAGTGAACAATACCTTTCCATGAGCACAAATGAATGCACATTGCTCGAATCTCATGTAAAGTGACAAATGTCCTACAAGGCCGGCAGGATGGATAAAAATAAGGAAGATGGTAGAAAAGAACTGACTACTTAAGTATATTAGAAAGATAGAATTCTGTAAAGGGCTGGGCTCGGTGGCTCAGCCTGTAATCCCGCGCCTTGGGAGGCTGAAGTGAGTGGATTGCCTGAGCCTGCGGGTTCGAGACCCGCCTGGGCAACTTGGTGAGACCTCATCTCTACAATAAATCAAAAATTAGCTGGGCGTGGTAGCGCGCACCTGTAGTTCCAGCTACTTGGAAAGCTGAGGCGGAAGGGTTGCCGGAGCCAGCAGGTTGATGCTGCAGTGGCTGGGAGGGCCACTGCACTCCAGTCTGGGCGACAGAGTGAGACTCCAACTCAAAAAAAAAAAAAAAATAGAATTCTGTAAAGGGAGAAAAAACATGAAAAAACATAGGGAGAGAGGATAGGGGTTGAGGAGAAAAAGGACAATTAGAAATTAAAAGGAAAAGTGGGAAAAATACAAAGGAATGACGATGAACTGGAGGAAAAAAAATTAGAGTTAAGGAAAAACTAAATAGAGAAAAGAGTGTAAATAATCCCACTTCTTCAGTTTTGTGTCTCCCTTTATCTATATAAATATACCCAGCATCATTTTTAGGTTCTCTTGTGTATAGTCCGTAATATTTGCCATTAGGATTTCACCAGAAAGTGCCTTGAGAACATTTTCAATACATTAGGAATTTTGGTTTTTTCCCTAAAGATCATTGATAATTGAATTTTAAAAAGTTATCACATGACTTCAACCTCTTGAGAAAACATCTTTCTGGACTATGATCAGAAGCAACAGTTTTTTCCCCAAACAAAATCAACTCTATCCCAAAGCAAAAATATAAATAGCAAAAATGGAAAAAGTAAACAAAGCACTGATTTTAAGAAATATAAATCTAACATTTTCAAAATACTCTACTTTTAATTATTGATAATTTATCCATGTGATCTCTGGAAAATGAGCCACCTTTACTTTATTGCTGGTAACAGTCTGATATTCCCCAAGACTCTGGTCTCCCTTACAGAGTTATTAAATAGCAATTTATTTTTCTCTCCCATACTTCTTCTTACCATGGAGCTTAGAGTTGGGGTAGGTGTCCTAATTAATCATTGCTACTTCAAAACTATTTCTTCTCTCTGCTCTCTAAAACACCCTGTGTATAACTCTTATATTGTCAAACTATACCACCCATGAACTTCCCCTCTTTGTTGCAATCACTCCTGTATTCCAGAGTGATTCATCTCACTCTGAAGATTCCTAGTTCCTGTTTCAGTCGTTACAATGGCTCCTGTCTTCATTATTGATGATTGTATAATAGGTAATCTTTCACGCCTTAGCCTCTCAGTTCACAGACTTTCCATGAAATTTATCCTGGGCCAACATCAGGCACACACCTAGTCTCTGTCAATGAGTAATCAGAAAATTGGAAGTTGTAAGAAAAATTTTACTAGCTTCTCTTTCATATATCTTTCATCTGCATCTGTTTGCATGTGTTCTTCCCTGTTTGTTCCCATAGATGATGAGCTAGCTCATCATGCCTCTAGGTCTCACCCATTCAGTTATAGACTAGATTCATCCTTTCTTGCTAACACAAAAACATCCCTCTCTGTCCTCCATCACCAAATTTCCCCATTGTACTGAACCATTCCCATCACAGTGCTTTTCTCTAAAGTAGCATACTTCTATTTAAAAAATAATTACTCATCTCTACCACTCTACAGCGATCACCCTATTTGTTTGCTCACCCTTGTAGCAAATTCCTTAAAACCATTGTTTACACTTTCTGCCTCTTATTCTTTCTCTCCCATTCTCTCAGCAGCCCTCACCTCTTTAGTAAAACTACAATCTGTCATGGTTATCAATGACGTTACAGTGCTAAATCCAATGGACAAGCTTTGATTCTCAGGTTATTTTATCTATTACCCACATATGACACAACTAACAACAACTGTGATCCTTTTTTTTTTCTTTTTTTAGTTGGAGTCTCACTCTGTCACCCAGGCTGGAGTGCAATTCTATGCTCACCGCCACCGCAGTCTCGACCTGTGGCTCAGGTGATCCTTCCTCTTCAGCCTTCCAAGTAGCTGGAACTACAGGCATGCACCCCCATGACCAGCTAATTTTTTGATTGATTGTAGAGATGAGGTCTCGTCAAGCTGCCCAGGCTGGTCTCAAACCTGTGAGTTCAGACAATCCTCTCACCTTGGCCTCCCAAAGTGCTGGGATTATAGGTGTGAGCCACCGTTCCCAGTCTAACTCTGTTCTTAAAATGCTCTTTACTTGACTTTTTGATACCACATTTCTTCTGATTTTTTTTTTTTACTTCATTTTCTGCCTTTTACTCTCCTCTTCCTAATGGTTTTATTCTTGTCTTCTTTATCTTTTAATGTTGGACTGTTAGATTTTTTAGCCATTTTTTTCTGTCTATATTGCTTTGGGAATCTTATTTTGCTTTGTGCTTTAAATACCATCTGTACACTGATGACTAACAACATTTTCTTTCTAATGTGGACCTCACTTCGGACTCCAGACAACTCTACTGCAATACCCAAAAGGTGCCCAAATTTAGCAGGTGCAAGCCAGACCTCCTGATTTTCTACTCTCACGCAAATTATGTCCTAATACAATTGTTCCCACTTCAGTTGGTGGTAATTTCATACTTTCAATTACTCAGACCAGAATATCTTGCATTCACCCAAGGGTTTTGTTTCCTTTTGTTTGTTTCTCTTATCTCATACTTCCTATCTGCAAATCCTATTGTCCATCTTCAAAACATATCTAGAATTTATTTCTCACCATCTCTTCTGCAATCACCCTGGTTCTATCCACAAACACCTTACCCTGGATTTTAGTAATAGCTCCCCCTAACTGGTCTTTTTGCTTCGATCTTATTTCCTTAAAGCTTTTTCTCAACAAAGTATTCTAGGTAGGTCTACTAATACATGCATCAGCAGAAGTTACTTCTCTGCTCAAATCCCTCCAACGAATTCAGATTTTATTTTGAATTGAAGCTAATGCCTTTGAAACAGCCTAAAAATGCTACATGATTTGCCTTTCTGCCTTTTACTATATCTCTGACTCCCTCTCCTACCACTTTTTACCCTTCCTGCTTTTTATCCATCATACTAATCTCCAATATTATCTTCTCAGGCAGACTTCCATCTCTGCAATCTTGTATTTGTTTATATCCCCTTCCTATGGCATTATTCCCCAGTCTATCCACATGGAGAACTTTCTCACCTTCTTTAAGTCTTGGCTAAACGGTCATCTTTTTAAAAGCTCTTCTCCAACCACCTTATTTAAATTATACCCGACTCCCTAAGTGGGCCTCTTGATCCTCCTTCCCGTTTTTATTTTCTCAATAGCACTTTTCACCTTCTATAATACTATATAGACTTATTAACTTTTACATTGTCTTTCCCACAGAAACTTCATGAAGTGAGGGATTTCTGACTATTTTATTTACTGATATATCTCCTAGACCTAGAAAAATGCCTGGTTTATGCTGAGTAATCAATATATATCCTTAGCTTCTGGGTAAATGAGTGAATGAGTGAATAAGTAAATGCTATTCATAGAAAGCTTCCTTAATTGAGAACATATGCTATACTGATCCTTCATTTTGAATGTGTATCTCCTGTCACTTTCCCTGAAACATTAGAGCTCAACTTTGCTTTTACCTAGTTGCCTAACTACTTGTGCTCTCCGAGGTTTTGAATAATGACATATTTTAGGGAACTGGAATGTTAGGTTAAAAATCACTCCCTTAGTAAAGAGACAGCCCACAGAAGGGAAAAAATATTGCAAGCTATGCATCTGACAAAGGCCTGATGTTCTGGATCTACAAATAACAACAACAAAAAAATGGGTAGGAAAAAGCAAAGCAAAACAAATAACACCATTAAAAAGTGGGCAAATGACATGAACAGACACTTCTCAAAGGAAGACATCCAAGCAGCCAACATACATATGGAAAAATTCTCATCTTCACCAATCATCAGAGAAATGCAAATCAAAGCTAAAATGAGATACCACCTTATACTGGTCAGGATGGCTATCATTAAAACGTCAAAACAACAGGTGTTGGCAAGGCTGTGGAGTAAAGAGAATGCTTTTACACTGTTGGTGGGAATGTGAGCTAGTTCAACCTTTGTGGAAAGTAGTGTGGCATTTTCTGAAAGAACTAAAAATTGAGCGACCATTGGATCCAGCAATTCCGCTTCTGGGAATATACCCAGAGGAACATAAATCACTTCACCAAAATGAGACCTGCATATATCTGTTCATTGCAGTACTATTCACAATGGCAAAAACATGGAACCAACCCACATACCCATTGAAAGTGGACTGGAGAAAGAAAATATAGTACATTTACATAATGGAATACTAGGCAGCCCCTAAAAAGAACAGAATCATGTACTTTGCAGCAACATGGATGCAGTTGGAGGCTGCCATTCTAAGTAAACAATCACAAAAACAAAAAACTGAATACCACGTGCTCTCGCTCATAAGTGGGCCCTAAACATTGGGCATGTGAGCACAAATGTGGGAACAACTGAACCGAGTGCATGAGCAAGGAGAGGGAGGAGTGTGGATAAGGGTCACACAACCACCTTGGGTACCATGTCCATTTCCAGAGGGAGAGAAGCCTGGATAGAAGTCCAAACCTCACCCGCACGCAATTTACTTATATCACAAATCTTCACATGTGTTCCACAAATCTAAGATAAAAATATGTATATATTTAGAGAATCACTCTCTTCAGTGTAGATACTGATTTAGCAGAACTTTCTCAGTCCACTCTCATCCTAACATTATTTGAAATAGAATTTGAACCCAATGGCAAAAATAATGGTGCTGTTAAATACACACACACACACTCATACACACCATACACACACGGTAGCATTCTTCTAACTCCTTTTTACCTATGTTTTGGAAATCCATAAGTATTGTTTACCACTACTCTTTTTATCTTGTTAGGGAACTTGAATACAGACTACTATGATACCCAATGGTTAACAATTGTTTCTTAAAACCTCTTTCCTTCCTGTGCTTCAGATTTCTCAGACGCACATAAAGTACGACTTTTTGATATAGATATTTTCAGTGTTACATGAGGTTGGGCTGTCCTTTTTATTTTTTATAAAACTGGGGTTTTCGAAATTTCTATGGAAGCCTTTTCCCTCACATTAGAAAAGTGTGGAAACCCAAAATAATAAATATCATAGAAGAGAAATAGGGGGAAGAATAAGACATGTCTGGACAGCCTGAACATAGGCTCTTGAGTCAGAAAATATATGATATATACACAAGAGGTGCAGTCCACATCCAATCAATCACTTGGTGAGAGGGAGAGAACTTTCTTGAAGGGTTGCATTTTGAGGTACAGAAGCTGGTTACTTCTGATGCCATCAAGAGTTCGATGATAGGGAGAAGACACTGAGGAATATTTATTGGACTTGTTGATCTGTCCAAGATTCTATCGGAAAATGAATGATTTCAGAGCTCTTGAGCATGATCCCAATGCTCTTGAATTTTTTAACCATTTTCCTCTCATCAGTTATTCTGGGAATAGTCCTGAGCTCTTTTCCACTGGTGCTTACACTCAGGTTTCACCTAGTTTCCAGTATTTCTGACTATTATATATTTATAAAAACATTTAATTTTTCAATGACTTCCCTTGACAATTATTTGAGAGGTGATTGCTCATCCAAACTAGCCCTTATGTTGGATTTATGATTTAGTACTTGAATATACATTTCCTCAGTTCAGGAACAAGGTTCATTTTGGTTCAAAATCCTGTCTTAAACAATACTGAGAATTCAATATAGTTAATTGTCAAGTGAGCTGCATTTCTCCAAGCAAAAAAGAGTGTTACAAGAGAGACTTGGTGGCTTAGTAAGAAAAGCTGCATGTAAGCTAATGGCTAAAGTGCAGGTAGAAAGAGTATTTTTAAACTTCTTTAGTGATATCTTCAGCCTAATTATTTGCCAAATCCCTTGATACAAATATAATGTTGACTAGGGCAGCAAGTTGCAATCACAACTGATGCATTGTCTGTATGACTTTGTCAGCCTTATCTTACTTGATTTCATCTTTAAAACAAATAGGCCGGGCGGGGTGGCTCATGTCTATAATCCCAGCACTTTGGGAGGTCAAGGTAATAGGATTACCTGAGCCCACTGGTTCGAGACCAGCCTGGGCAACTTGGTGAGACCTCATCTCTATAATAAATAAAAAATTAGCCAGGCGTGGTAGTGTGTGCCTGTAGTTTCAGCTACTTGGAAAGCTGAGGCAGAACGATCATGTGAGCCCAGCAGGTTGTGGCTGTGGTGGCCGTAATCATGCCACAGCACTCCAGTCTGGGGGACAGAGTAAGACTCCAACTCAAAAAAACAAAAACAAAAATAAAAACAGCAACAACAAAAAACATATGTAAAAAAATCCTACCTTTATATAAAATATATATTGCAAGTATTAATTAAACTATTTCTTTTTTTGTTTTTGAGTTGGAGTCTCACTCTGTCACCCAGGCTGGAGTGCGGTGGCATGCTCACGGCCACAGCAGCCTCAAATTGCTGGGCTCAGGCGATCCTTCCACTTCAGCCTTCCAGGTAGCTGGAACTATAGGCACGTGCTACCATACCTGGCTTATTTTTTTTTTAATTATGTAGAGATGAGGTCTCACCAAATTGCCCAGGCTGGTCTCGAACCCTTGAGCTCAGGCAATCTTCTCACCTCGGCCTCTCAAAGTGCTGGGATTACAGACTTGAACCACCGCGCTGGCCTTAATTAAACTACTTCTATCCATAATGTTACTGCATATTTGGACAAATTGTGTTATATGGATGCCAAGGGCTATACTGTTACTTTCACTGAGACTAAAAATAGCATACAGAATAATGGGGGGAGGGAATAAAATGTTGATTTTATTCCTGAAGAAACTCACATTGAAAATATGTAAGCTTAATCACACTTAGTTTTTCCTCCTCATAATTCAAAACACATTTATCTTTGTTTGTCCACAAAGCAAATAGTTATTTCTAGTACTTATTTAGGATCTTGATCTCAAGCTCATGAAAATGCTTCAGCTCTCCGCACAGACAGAAGGAGCTATTTGACAAATTGAGCATTTGAGTTATCACAATCTTATGTGATCTCCCCCACAATGCTGCACACCTCTTATCTGATTCCGATAGCTCAGAGACAACTTAACACATCGCATTTATCTTTATTGTCATTTAATTTTGAACAGTCAGGATCATGAGTGGAAGGAGAAACTGCTAGAAGTTAGAATCAGGTTGTCCTGCTTGCAAATCTCTTCCTCTGTTAAATACTTGAAAAGATACCTACCGTGACATTTTGATACTCAATCCATTAAAATCTCCCTTCAGCGTTCCTGACCTCAGCTGAGGATGCTGCATCCTTTGCCCCAACTCTTTTCTCAAGTGATGCCAGCCCTTACAAGAAAGAACTCATCGTGATATGAGTCTCGTCAACTGAGAGGAACGAATGGCTGTGGAAATAACCCCACTTGATTCCTCATGATCCCTTGTGCTTGCTACTGCAGGAACTCACCTCAATTTCTATTTCTTCCATACTTGGTAAAGAAGAGTAAGAATTTTTGTGCATAGCTATTGCCAGGCACTTAATATAAAATAACACTCAACATCAGGGAAGATCAAAGGATCCATTTATTGGAGGTGAAACGATACTTTAATGACTCGTAGTAGAAAGAACAGCAAGCTGAAACTAAGAGATGACTTCTGGTAGTGATACCATCATTGGAGTTGGGTAACATTCAACTCAGTGAGTTTTTTCTTTTCTTTTTTTTTTTTTGCCCTCCACAATCCTTGGTGTAATATGAAGGTGAGCTGGATAGTTTATCAGGTAGTTGTAATTTTGGTAATTAGAAAAACGAGTGTGTGTTGTTAAGAGCTTGTAAACTATAGGCAAACTTAATGATCAAAATAAAGCATTTTACTTTAATTCACACAGAGATAAATAAATTTATATCTTATCGAGGTTTACATTTGGATGTTGTAAATTTGAAGATGATAAAGGCACATACCCTAAATGTAAAAGCTTCCAGCTTTTAAAATGACATTTAATGCATGCTCTTATTATGAAATTATTGCTTGTGAAATGATAAATTTATAGTTTTTGTCCATCCTAAGGTGTCTTTACAATACTTATGTTAGGTATTTGACTTTTCAATAGCAAATGCATTTGTAGAAAGTTTTATTTTGATTATTGCATTGGATAATTTTGTTGGGAAAGTGATAATTGATCAGTCACATGGTGCACACTGATTAGATGGGATTAATTGCTCTGATGTGCATTATCATCAGCCTCAATATTCTGACTTTAGCATTTTAGAGAAGACAAAGACAAAAGGGTAAGGCTTTGGAGGCCTCTAAAGTAACTGAGTGATATGCAAGTTCACGGTTTTATAGAAAAAAACCTACAAATGAAACTTCAGGTATAGATCTATTAGTATCTCCTTGTATGACATTGAACAAATCACTTCAACTTTCTGAGTTTCATTTTCCCATTTGTAAACTAAAGGAGTAGGACTTAGTGATTACCTATTTTCTTTAGCTCTAAAATTCTATGAATACACAAGTCTTTGAGATAGACATGAATTTTCCATCACTAACAGCTGTGTGGTTAAATTCTCTTAGGAAAAACCTGTCCACTTTCTTTTGCCTCTATCATCTGTTGTTCTGCTAAGAAAGAGATCAATACTAAGCCCTTAAGAATGAACTTATTTCACTTCTCAGAAAAAGATCTTAAATTAAAATGAAGATAAATTTTCCAATTTTATCCATTATAGTGATGTGTTAATGTTAATAACCCCAATTTCCCTATACCAAATGGTGTGACCATGTAAAATTATGAAATGAAGTTGATCAGGAGTCTACCTTTTAAAAAGAAGATTGAACAAATTGACTCAGAGATTATAGGAGTGTCATGAGAAAGATTTGTGAAAATTTATTTGGAGAGAACTGTTTGTTTTCTGTGGGTCTCCACTGACCAAAGCTTTCATGGTACACAATTCCAGTGGGGGCTATACTTAGCTTTGCCTAGCTATACTATGCTGTTTCTGTTTCTCTTTTGTCTTTTCCAAGGGGCAGCTTATATTCGTTACTTGATGAAGTGAGACTGAATTGTGGAAAAATAAGATCATTATATATGCTTGCCTTTTCTGATGTAACAATTTATTTGAAAATATGTATTTTAATTAACTCTTGCAAAGGTTGTATATCCTCTCGTGCTCACACACACACCCTTATCTATTAATGACATATCTTTTTTTCTCAAGAGTAAATTCACTAAAGGAAAGGAAACTATGAATATCTTTAAAAGCAGTGGCTCAGTCTTAAGCTTATTTTCACTCTTTGATTTCCCCTGGTTGCTCATCCTTTGACCCAACATAGGAAAGCCTTCAATATCAAGTAGTTTCCTAAAGTGGGCTATTCATGTTCTTCTGTATTTATAAATACATTCTAATTTTAATACTCATGTAAGTCACCCACTAAGAATAATAGTGGATAACAGCAAATAGTGCCAAACCTATCAGAGCATAAGAAGGAAGGTTCCAGTGGGAACAGTTACTTTTATATAATCCCTTTAGAACTAATATGCTCACTCATTTTCAAATATGAAGTTCGGGTACAAAAGTGATTAGCTTTAGTTTAGTTGCAGTCATGAATTGATATAAACTGCAAAATATAAATTATGCTCTTGAGTTAAACCAAGTGATTTAATATTGCTTTGATATTGCCTTATTATGTTCTGCAAAGAGTAAGATATATTGGGGTCAGATTTGGCATTAGCATAGCAAAGTTATCTGGCAGGTTTCCTGGCTTTGTATTAAGGTTCACAGAAAATAAGAAACAGACTAGAAGAAAATGATGAACTAGCTAGTATTGACCTGTGATATGCCTATGAACTCACTATTGAGGAAAAAAAAAATACAAGAATTATCTGATATTTCCCAAAGGAAAACAACTTAGAAGGGGCTCTTAGTACATTTAAGATATTCAAATCAATAAATTTTTTAAGTTTCAAGTGAGAGAGGGTTAACTCAAACTATCTTAGGAGAAAGAAAAAAAAATGTTTTCTCGTGTAACTAGCAAGTTTGGTGATATATTTGTCTTGTGAGGCTCAGTGGTGTCCAGGAACTCAAAAAGTCCCTTTCTTGGTTCTGACTCACTCTACACATTGACTTTGTTCTGCAGACAAACTTTCTTCATGTGAAGATACTTACAGTGGCCTTATCTTCAGATTAATATTCCTCCTTAAGAAAGCCATGGAGGTTGGGGGGATGGCTCTGTGGAAAAATGCATTGGCTTGATTTTTTTTCCCCCACTTCCCCATTTTATGACAGAAGACAGGCCACTAATATGTGAAAAGAAGGGAAATTTCTCCAAAGAAATTTTTAAAAAGAGAGAGAAAGCGAGAATGGGAAGCTGTTCTAGACAGACAAAAACTATAGTTACAATCTTGGTTCTTACATGTGACTTCAAATTATGAAACATTAGTATTGCTCAAACTCTGTTACATGAATTATCTTTGATCCATAAAATATTAATCAATGTTCTGTGAGGAGAAAACAGCTTCTATAATTGAACAATTTTGGAAAATATTTGGTTAACAAGATATGAAAATTGTTTATTCTGCCTTATTGTTTATTATGACGCAAGCACAATAGCTATTAGATCTTAAAGGAAGAGGGAGGCAGATTTCCATATGCAGAGTTTACATAGGATATTTCTAAGAACAAATTTCATGACCTTTGTACTCTCTGACTTTATTAAAGAATACAGTCAGTCCTCCCTATCCAAGGATTCTACATCCATGGACTCAACAAACTGTGGATTGAAAATTTGGGGGGAAAATAATTTCCACAAAGTTCCACAAAGCAAAACTTGAATTTGCTGCACAGAAAGTACCATGTTGAACTCACGCAGATGAAGTGATGAATAGGCATTGTATTAGTTATTATAAGTAACTTAGAGATAGTTTAAAGTATATTGGCAGATGTGTGTAGTCTATATGCAAATACTACACCATTTTATATAAGAGATTTGCCCACCCTCCGTTTTTGGTATTGACTGGGATCCTGAAACCAATCCCCCATGGATACCAAGGAATAACTATATACACTATGGAAAGAGAGAGAGAGAATTTGTTCATACATCATTTTGATGAGAGCTGTTATGTCATATGAGTTTCCACCTATCAAATCTTCTATGTTATACAACTTCAGAATGTGCTATCCTTTCTGTGAATGACACTTTCATTCCCAGCCCTCAGTCATTTACATGTGCCACTTCCTGTAGTTAGGCAATACAGTGCCTCTTTCACTCCTACTCTCACCAGTGGGGAGCAGTAGAGTATGCTAATACCTTCTCAACTACAAACTAGTGAAGAGGGCTTTTATGGAACTCTCAGAGAGCTTAAGATATGCTCCTTGCAGCTTGGAGACTCTAAGATGGCTTCTTGACCCTTACACAATAAAAAAACAAAAGTGATCTTGGCAGCAGGACATAGAAGGCTACACTGGGATTAATTAGCATATTCAGTTTATCATGGCGAGGGATGCATACATGTTTCCTATGAACAGATGTGACCACGTGGGATAGAGGTCAGGATGGAGCAGTCTTGAGTCCTGGCCAGTAGAGTCACCTAGTTGGGCAGAGGGAACCAGCAGTAAGAAACTGAACGTGATTATGGGATACCTAGAAACTATGGAAGAAGTTACAAGTAATTACATGACATTTAATGGAGCAAATAAACTTTTACAGAGACTCTCACCAACAGAATATGATCATGACCAAAAATAATAAACATCTGCCAGGCTAAAAAGAATATGAACTAGTTTTTTATTTAAAAGTCCTTTACTTTGGAAGGCGAGGCGAGAAGATTGCCAGAGACTGAAGGTTTGAGGCCAGCGTGGGCAGCATGGTAAGACCTCGTCTCTACAGTAAATAAAAAAATTAGCTGGGCATGATAGCAAGTGTCTGTAGTTCCAACTACTTGGAAGGCTGAGGCGGAAGGCTTGCCGGAGCCCAGCAGGTTGACATTGGGGTGGCCGTGAGCGTGCCACTGCACTCCAGCCTGGGCGACAGAGTGAGACTCTGACTCAAAAAAAAAAAAAAAAAAAGTCCTTTACTATGCTTTTATCACCCGTCTATTCATTTCTGAATCCTCAGAGGGACCAGTTCCTGGGGGAGAGATGAGGCAGGAGAACAGTGAGTTGAAGGTAATAATTGTATCTTTTCCTTCAGTCTAAAGCAAGCTTTGGCTGGGGTTAGAATGAAGCTATGATGATTCATGTCTTGGAATAGACAATCTAATTTATGTGTTGAAATTCCGTTTTTGACTTAAATTACTCTAGGGCAATCTGGGAAATCTAATAATTATTTAATAGTAATTAATAGATGAGTCATGAGTCTTCTAAGGTTTGTATTTAGGAGCCAGGTGAGGTTAACTTATTAAATACATTTTGAAGTAACAAACAATACAATAATTGTACTTTGATTGTATCACGAATGCTGCATTAAACAAACAAGTGCTAAGTTTTTGTTTGTTTTTAATTTCAGTGTTTTCCAGAGCCATTCTGTTTGAGAATGCCCCAGGATTTATAGTAGATGATATTTGCCAACATTATCGACCATGGAACCATTTTTTGGCAATATATCCACTTAAATCTCAAAGAATATAATATTGCATAGCATCAGACTTGGGAAACTCTGCAGCATACTAATATGTAAGGCATGAGTAATAAGTAGAACAGATCTGAGATATAAAAAATGGTAAATAACCTCTTTTAGCATTCTCTACAACTTAGTAGGATAGGATGATAATACACTAATGGAAAATTATGCCCTATTTAAAAGAGCCATCTGTTATATTGGAAGGCAGAGAGATACTAAACGTCATATATATATTTCTCCTCAGTAATCCATGAAAATGCAATCAAGTATAGAGGGTGGAGAAGAAGTGACACCACTGTGGAAGCACTGTTTCTGCAGTCTGGTCTGCTATATAGAGGAAGCAGAAACATTTTTGTGTGTGTGTACAGAGCACACACTGGCTAAGAACTAAATTATAATAGTAGTTGTTTGAGGCTTCAACCATTTAGACAGTCACTGGAATTCTCATCTAATACAAAGAATACATATCCTTAACTTGACTTTTTAAAATTCAGTCTCCTAGAGGTGGGTGAAAAAACTAATCAAACAGTTTGAATGGAACTAATTCTATCGGGCAGGGAAGAGCTGATAGCCAAAGTAAAACAATAGAACTTTGAGGAAAAGAAATTATCCCATATTATAATCTGCATGGTACCGAGATAGTTGGTACAGGGGGTAGTCAGATATACACATTAGTTTTTAAGAAGTTAGCTTATGGAAATAAATCACAGCCATGATTCTATGGCATGGAGTTCTGGAATGGATGATGACTCAAATGTCTAGGAAGTTACAAAAAAAGAAAATTCAGATCTACTAAAAAAATGGAGGGCCGGGTGCAGTGACTCAGCCTGTAATCCCAGCATTTTGGGAGACTGAGAAGAGAGGATTGCCTGAGACCAGGGGTTCGAGACCAGTCTGGACAATTTGGTGAGATCTTGTCTCTATAGTAATTCACAAAAGATTAGCCAGGCATGGTGGCGTGTGTCTGTAGTTCCAGCTACTTGGAAGGCTGAGGTGGAAGGATCGCCCTAAGCCCAGCAGGTCAAGACTACGGTGGCCATGAGTGTGCCACTGCACTCCAATCTGGGTGACAGAGTGAGACTCCAACTCAAAAAAAAAAAGAAAGAAAGAAAATGGGGAGTTGTCTTAAAATATTTATTGGCGACTGAAGAAGCTATTCAATGGCCTTCGATTTAAAAGGAAACTTAGGCAAAGTTTGGGAAAAAATTATATGTCTGTCTAAATTGTATGTGATATGTGTGATATAAATGCATTAGCAAAAGTTGACTCAAAATTTTAAGTACAGAATAAGCTAAGGTGATCACAAAAACAAAACACAGTGAAAGAAAACTTGTAAAATTATGTTCAAAGACAAGAAAACCAAATGCAACACACAATTCAGTATTTTATTTGCTATAAAGAACACTAGTGGGAAAACTAGCAAAATCTGAATAGATTTTGTACATTGACAATATCATAAAAATGTGAATTTTAACATTTTGATAAGTATACTGGGGGCACATGCCTGTGTTATAAGTCGTGGAAAGAGAATGTAATTCCATTTTACCAGGTTCGTGCCACTTAAAAGAGAAAGTATCAAGGATCCAGTAAAGGAAGTTATCTTTACTTATACTATATAATTGGCTCAAAATTCATGGCCTATATTAGTTTGTTTCATACTGGAACTATAAGCCATCTGTATATATTTCCCCCAGAAGTTTTTAACATTTTCACTTTTTTATTGTTGTTGAATGAAGTAACATATTGTCATTCTATTGCTAGTACATGTAGTACTTTAATCACACAATTTGTTTAATGGAATCCATGACTCTTTCCAAGATTGTCTTCATATACCCTTTGACTTTCCTTTCTGGTATACTCCAATTGTATTCTAAGGGTGTTACACAGCTTATAACCAGGCATTTACTTCCATTACTCTACTAAATAGATTATTTCTTTGGATCTATATCTTCCTCTCCTTGGGTTTTTGTGTGCATGTGTAAAGTACATTAATGCAAATATTCACTTCCTTCAGAAAGAGGGCATGGAAGTCCAAAATCGGAATATTTTTTGTTTGAGAGAGTATTTATTTGGTATCATTTTTTACTATTAGTTTTGCTTGCTAAGGAAGTCTAGGTTTGAAACTTATGGAAGCCAAGTCATTCAGAAACGTTGAAGGTCAAGGATATAATAGGCATTTGAAGAAAGGGAGAATACAAAATTGGTAACAACAAGGTAGAATTCAGTCACGAAAGTGTTAAACAAGCAAAAGAGGGAAGTTTATATTTCTAAAGGCTACAACTTACACTGATGACATGACAGTTATGAATATTTATCCACCAAACAGCATAGTATAAGCTGTCATAAAGCAAAATCTATAAGAGATGTAAAGCAAAATAGGAAGAAACACAAATGTAATAGACACTTTACACACCTATCTGTCATAGATAGATCAAATAATCAAAAAAGCAAGAATATAAAAAACTTAAACAGTATAAGCAATATATAGAACTTACAGGTCTATGACAAACTTTGTACCCACATAATTGAGAATAATTAATAAATTATTGGAAAAAAAAGTAGAGCTTAAGCTAGAAAACAATACAACTAATAAACTTGACTGAAAAAAATGAAAAGGATAACTAGGAATAATTTAATTAAGCAAACAATAGGGAATACATACTTGCAAAATTAATCAGTAAAGGGGAGGAAATAGCCAAGATAGTAAAAACTTTAAAAGGTTTGCAAAATTATATACAATAAATTTGATAGTTTATTTCAGGAAAGCATAATTTACCAAAACTGATTCCAGAATAAATGGAAAGTTTCATTCCATTGACACAATAAAGAAAACTGACAGAGAGCCAGCGTTCCATAATTCACCAGATCCAGCTGTTTCCACAAGATAATTCTACAAATCTTCCAAAAAGATCACAATGTTACTTACAAGTTCCAGTGAATACATATAATAAAGAGAGGCAGCCAAATTATTTATACAAATCAAGTAGAGTATTTAAAATAAACTCAAATAGTGCTCACAAGAGAAACTAAAGCCCATCTCATTTTTCTACAGATCTAATGCTAAGTCTAAGCAAAATACTAGCAGAGTCCAATATTAAATTCATCATACTAAAGCAATAATATGCTACAGTTTTACTTTAAATGAGATGAGACTAGCCTCAGCTGGCATGCAGAGCAGAAACATTTGCCATCAATTAACATATGCATGTGGAAATTAATGATCTATGAGTGCTGAAGACAAGAGATGGTGCTAACATTGGTAATATTTAAGTAAGAGGCTATATAAGAAGAATTATCAATCTAACTTATACTTTTAAAATAAATTTGCAACATTAGTTAATGTCTTTTGTGTTATTATTACAAAAGCAGCAAATGTGTAATTTAGAAGCTAAAAATAAGAAAAAAAATACCATATTCCTACTACCATAGATTGCTGCAACATATATTTTATGTACATGTTTCCAGATTTCTTTCAATGTGTGTGTGTGTGTGTGTGTGTGTGTGTGTGTGTGTGTTGTGTATGCCAGAACATGTCTATACTATTTTACTTGAAATTAAAACATAGGTATGCTTTGCATGAAATACTACTGATGGTGTTGTATTTCTGGAGCTTCGACAAATAAGATCACATTGAATGAAGTCAATTTTTTTTCAGGAGAGAAACACATATAATAAGTTTATGAGAAGGAAAGAGACTTATTTTTACGCCTGTTCTATTCTAGTCACTGAATCATTAAATGAGAACTATCTAATTTAGTTAAAAACAATATAAAAAGAAAAAAGTACCAAAATTATAAAATAGTATCCCAGTTCACTGAAAATGATAGATTAAAGAACATTTTATATAGTCAAGTGCATTTTTCTAGTCAGAAAGAAAATTAGGATTTTTACCTAGAACTAATAACCAAGACCAAGATCACGCTGTTTTTGCCAAAGCTTTATTTCTCATATATTTTTTTCCCCATTTTCTTACAATTTTTTTGAAGAAAACATGAGATAGTATCTTTGAACATATATGAGAAGCATTTGCCCTCCACAAAATTGTCACTTTGGAAGATACAACAGACTTCTGGCACACCTGTTGTCTATAACATGGCCCCCTTTCCAACTGATCACCAATCCTATCACCAACACTGACATTCATACACTGAATTCTTCTTAAAAACAGGGCTGCTATTACTCCATATTTTTAAAATTCACTCTTGTTCTCTTTTATTATAAAATAAATTCACATTAAACAAAAAGATCTGCCTATGCAAGCCAACAATCTTTGCTGCCCAAAGCGTCTGTTTTGTTCCATCCAGCTGATTAGCTGCAGCACCTCTCCTCAATAATCAGAAAGTATATGTGTGAATTGTTAAGCTGTGAGATATCTCAATACACAGGTCTCGGGGTCAGGAAAAAAAAATAAATGGTACAGGTTATTTTGTTTGTTTCTATGTTTTTTTTCTTTTTCACTTTACTGACCATAACTTTAATGCCCAAGTGCCAAATGAGTAAGGGTTATGGCTTCCTTGAAAGCCCCTTGGAATTTATTTTGAAGCCTTGTATTGGCCAAACATGCATATTGACCCATTCTTTGCCTTATTTCCTGTTTTAATTGAGTGTCAAAGGTTACACGTTGCTATTAGAGTAAGACATGACTGGCAGCAGAGGTCAGGGACTCTGTGGCTTTCTATTAGAGCCATAAAAACAAAACAGAATGATAATTTCACCTGTTCTAACCTCAATTTTTCCAGGATGGGACAGACATTGACCTTATTGTTTGTCAGCCATTGGCTCTATAAACTTCAGCTGCCCTAATTTTGCTTACTAAACAATAAGAGTGCTTTCACAAAAAGGATGAAAGATAAAACGATGGAAAATACTCAGAGATGACTCAAGCAAGAGACATATCCAAGTGACAGAAAAGATAAAATAACATCATCTTTATTCCTGGGTCACATCCCTTGTTTGGCTAATTTACTACAATAACAGTTTACACCAACAACCTTCAATTTTATCTTCTTTTGTAGAATACCTTATAACTTATTTTATGTGAACAAGTACAAGCAATAAATCTAATAAATTGCTCATGCTACCTAAAGCCCATTTGTGGTACTTGAAGGGTTTATGAATTTCTGTGAAGGTTTTCTCCACCTTTCACATTCTTTAAACTTTTGGTTGGAATGTAGGTAGATATTTAAGGGTATAGTTAATACCTTTTCTCAATTCTTTTTCAAAGAAGGTGAAAATGGCAGGAAGTGAAGAAAGTGTATGTGAAATGTATTTCTTTTAAAGGCATATAGAAACTGATTTCTTAACAATTTAATGATGAATAAAGAATATAATCTGAGGATAACTTTCCTCCTATTTGAGTCTGATTTTATGTAGCTTCTTTTGATGTGTAATTAGGTAAAGTTTTAGGAGTTGGAGCTTTTTGACAATGAATATTTGGTGATGGGTTACCATAACTTAAATAGAAACAATTTAAACATTGATATTAAATATGCAGTTCAAATTTTATCAAACAAATGATGACTATTTTTTAAAGACCATCTAAAAATCTTATAAGTCATGCTTTTAATTTAAGGTCATTTTTTTTTCTTTTAATCTAATCATTGTTTTGAAGTTTCAGTTTGGGAATTAGTAGTTAGCTTTGGATTATCAGAATAATAGTCAGTCTTTAATATTGCATTTTTAGTCTTTTATTACCAAGGCAGAAAGAAACTTTAAGAAAGAAAAACAGGCAAGTTTCTTGTGTGATTGACTGATGTTTGTGTTAGACTAATAGACACTAATGCATAAATTAATGAGATGCCATAATGTTTCTAGGTCATTACTTAGACGTTAGATGTTGGATTGCCTGAGCCCACGGGTTCGAGATCCGCCTGGGCAACTTGGCGAGAACTCATCTCTACAATAAATCAAAAAATCAGCCGGGCGTGGTAGCGCGTGCCTGTAATTCCAGCTACTCGGAAGGCTGAGGTGGAAGGATCGCCGGAGCCCAGCAGGTCAAGGCTGCGGTGGCCGGGAGCGGCCACTGCACTCCAGTCTGGGCGACATAGTAAGACTCCAACTCAAAAAAAAAAAAAAAAGAAAGAAAATACAAAAAATCAGTGAAACAAAAAGCTTGTTCTTTGAAAGGATAAACAAGATTGATGGTCCCCTAGCTAGACTGACCAAGAAAAAAAGAGAAAAAGCCCAAATAAATACAATCAGAAACACAAAAGATGTAATCACATCTGACCCTGAAGAAATACAAAAGATCATTAAAGACTACCATGTACACTTGTATGGAAACAAACTTGAAAACCTTAAGGAAATGGAAGACTTTATGACATCACACAACCTGCCTAGGTTGAAAAAAGAAGAAATCAAGACCCTAAATAGACCAAAAACAATCAAGGAAATTGACTACGTAATAGGAAAACTACCTACAAAAAAAAAGCCCTGGCCAGATGACTTTCCAGCAGAATTCTATAAGACATTTAAGGAGGAGCTGATACCTATCCTACTGAAAGTATTCCAGGTGATTGAGAAAGATAGGACCCTCCCCAAATCATTTTATGAAGCTAACATCATATTGATACCCAAGCCAGGTAAAGACCCAACAAAGAAAGAGAACTGCGGGCCAATATCTTTGATGAACATAGATGCTAAAATTCTCAACAAGATTCTAGCAAACCAGATTCAACAACACATCTCAAAAATCATCCATCATAACCAAGTAGGCTTCATCCCTGGAACACAAGACTGGTTCAACATTCGCAAGACAATAAATGCAATTAAATACATCAGCAGACGTCAGAACAAAAACCACATGATTATATCATTAAATGCAGAAAAAACGTTTGATAAAATCCAACACCCCATCTTGATAAAAGCCCTCGAACATCTAGGCATACATGGAACATACCTCAAAATAGTAAAAGCCATCTACGAGAAACTCACAGCCAGCATACTCCTAAACAGACAAAAATTGGAACTATTTCCCCTGAAAACTGGAACAAGACAAGGATGCCCACTCTCACCCTTCCTGTTCAATATAGTATTGGAAGTCCTGGCTAGAACAATTAGAAAAGAGAAGGCGATCAGGGGTATCCAAATAGGAAAAGAGGAAGTCAAATTATCTCTGTTTGCAGATGACATGATTGTGTACCTTGAAAACCCAAGAGAATCTGTCAAAAGCCTCCTTGCACTGATAAAGGACTTTGGCAAAGTCTCAGGGTATAAAATAAATGTGCAAAAGACAATTGCATTTCTTTACACCAATAATAAACAAACAGAAACCCAAATA
>CAUYQG010077761.1:0-51892 GCA_963574415.1 Tarsius wallacei | reverse complement strand
TCACCCAGACTGGAGTGCAGTGGCCGCTCCCGGCCACCGCAGCTTTGACCCGGTGGGCTCCGGCGATCCTTCCGCCTCAGTCTCCCGAGTCGCCGGAATTACAGGCACATGCTACCATGCCCGGCTGATTTTTTGATTTATCGTAGAGATGAGGTCTCGCCAAGTTGCCCAGGCGGGTCACGAACTCGCGGGCTCAGGCAATTCACTCACCTCAGCCTCCCCAAGCGAGGGTTTACAGGCTGAGCCACTGAGCCCGGCTAAATTGTGCTTCTTAAAATTGAGTGTACAGCAGTGTACTGCTGTTGAAGAAATATCAAAGCAGAGACATCAATGATAAGAAACCTATTGTTTTTTCTTTCTGTGAAACAGAAACTATGCCTGGTTGCTTTTTTCTGTCCACAAAGTGAAAAGCTCTGCTCTCATGTCCACAAAAATGGGTACATTTTACTACTCACTTAAGGAAGTTCTATTACGGAAAAACAAAGTTCAGCTGCAATTACACTTAGTGGAGAAACCCTTGACCCAATGGTTATGGGCCCACTTTTGTGATCTACCTGTGAGGAAAAGAAAACATTTTTCAGTAGTGTTTGTAGGACATTTATGTTAGAAAAACTGATCAATAGAAACATGGAGGACTTCAAATAATTCTCAAAAAGTCTATTGTTAACATGGCACACTTCCCAAGTCCCTTGAGAATACTCAGGTCTCAATGAGAAGAAAAAGCAGCTGATAAAACATTAGGTTTTCCCAAAATTGCCCATTTCTCCTCAAAATTTCTACATGAAGACCCATAAGGTTTAACGTTCAGGTTGTTGGAAGCACAAACAAATCTACCTCAGGAGAGTTAATTCACCTCAGGACCAATTTCTCCTCTGTTGGTACATCTACTGTTCATTTAGCAGCCCTGCTTGGATAAACCCCAGAGCCATTTCACCGGCAATAGGGAGGGACGTCCAGAGAGTTATCATCAGTCATTTATGCCTACACTGTTAACAACCGAATCAATAACAGTGCTATGGAGAGCATCTTCACAGCCTAGTTAGGATGGCTGCAGTTGTCATATTAGAAAGGCAAGACGTTTTGGAAAAAATATTTGTTTCAGGAAATGTTTGAATATTAAATATCCACAGGGTTCTGCAGCCATCTCTGTTCTTAAGCATGGACATATTTATAGATTTAATTTGAGTTGACTAATGAAGGTATTTATTATTGCTTTTTATATTACAAGGTGATGTTGATGGGGGTTGGTTTTTTATGTCTGTGTGAAGCTAAAACACTGATTATGTTTTCAGGTTTTTTTTTTTTTAAGAAATGCCTTTCTTTGGGGTCATCTGGATTCTGAATTACCAGTCACAGCACTTTTAATTCTTTACTTCACTTAGTGTCCTTATACGGGAGGGGGTTCTACCTCAATAGGCTTTAAGCTCTCTGGGGACACGGGGCTAATCCTATCTTTTTATTTCCAGAATTTAACACAGTGTCTGGCACATAATGGATGCTCAATATTATTTACTGAATAACTGACTGTATGATGAATACATGAATAAATAAAGTGAATACATGGTTTCTTAGACTCTTTGTCTATCTAATCATGAAGAAATGATCTTTGATTTCCATCCATAAAGTCGTTGTGATTGTCACAATGGCTTTCAGCTGTCTTTAGTTCTGCAGCATTTTTTTTATAAGCTTCATTCTAGACACATATATTCAAGTGTTTCTGAGCTGCTTCCTTAAGGCATTTCTTCAGTCAGATCTACTTATGGTTGACATTTCACCTCACCTAACATGACCACCTTGGGAATATTACTCTTCTCTGCGTGTTTGGGCCAGCAGGTTATGGAGCTGAGCACAGTGATTAGGACTAGCAGACGTAGGGGCTCCCTAGGGGCAGCATTACGGGTGATGCAGAGTCCTTGGTTGACATTAAGTACATTTGTGGATTTGATGCTTACAAATCCAGCTGTGACAACCCTGGCAAGCTCAAATATTACAGAAAGCTAAAGATGACCATCGTTCCATCAATATTGGGCATGGTCTGAAATCTACAGCCACACTTTCTGTCAGTTTTTCAAAGGCAAATTGACCTTAACGATAGCATAATTTTGAGAGGGATTCAGGAGAGGTGAATTCTAACCCAGATATCACATTAAATAGTTGTGTCACTTAGCCAAATTTTAGCATCTTTGGACTTGTCTGGTGAGGGGGTTAGACTAGATGATCTCATGCTACCTAACATAATCCCTTTAAATGTTATAATCAGTTTAATCCTACCTCAAGGACTTTTCATATGCTGCTCTGTCTGGAACACAATTCCACATGAACTTTGAGGTCTCTCTCCCAACTTCTTTCAGGTCTCTTCTCAAATGTCACCTCCCCAAAGTAACCTTCCCCGATCACCTTATATAAAATGACAACCTCTTCTATGAACAACTCTCTAGTCTCTTTCTTGCTTTATTTTTCCTCAACACATTATCACTACCTGAAATTGTATTACATACTAAATGTGTATTTGTTTATCATCTGTCTTCTCTAAGAAATGCGAGCTCCCATGAAGCAGCTTGTTTGCTGCTTTAATCACAGAACCTAAAACGGTGCCTGACATATAATAGGCACATGATAGATATTAAGTAAATGACTGAACACATATTTGAAATTTTACATAAACATTCTTTCGGGTTTCTTAGGTGTAATCTGGGTTAACACATCAAGTTGGGAATCACAGAATTATTAGATCATTCAAGCTAAAAGAGACAACGAGGCTACCTAGCTCAATCCCTCATTTTAAAGACAGGAAAACTGAAAAGCAGAATGGTTAAGTGACTAGCTAAGCATTAGTAGTGGAACCCAGGTCTCTTGACTCCTACTTCACTATTCTTTCCACTACTTCAAGTGGTTAAAAAAAAAACATAATGGATCTTCCTTAAGATATGTGCAAATTACAAAGGGAAAAATAGTAACTTAACAGTGGAGAAAGCCTAGAGATACTACCCTAAGTGATAGATCACGGTTACATCCTCAGTAATAAAACATGCACATCACACACCTACTTATATGATGCACTGGAAAGGAGATATCACTTTTATGCTATTTTCTCCCCAAATCCATAACTCAGTATAACCATAAAGAAACACTGGGCAAACCAAAAACTGAGAAACATTCTACAGAATAACTGCCCAATATTTTTCAAGAATGTCAACATCATGAAACACAAGGGAAGGCTGAGGAATGGATTTGAGGAGACAAAGGAGACATGACTATTAAGTGCAGTGTGGAGTTCTGATTTGGATTCTGGAACAAAAACAGGACATTAGTGGGAAAAAGTTGCAAAATATGAATAAGTCTGTAGGTTAGTTAATTCTATTGTACTGGTGTTAATTTCTTGGTGTTAGTAATTAGACTATGGTTATATAACATATTAACGTTAGAATAAGTTTGACAAATTGTGTATGAGAACTCTACTAGTCTTGCAACATTTCTGTAAATCTAAAATTATTTAAAAATTTAATGATAAAAATAAAAACAACATAATGTGGTGATTTTTGTAAATGTAAACTTATAATGAATGTTCTGAGTTTAGACATTTTTAGGATTATGAATTTTAGGAGTTTAGATATAATTTGGAGCTTGATTTGGAAGATTTTTTCAATGATTAACATAGTTGGGTGCGGTGCCTCACATCTGTAATCCCAGTTCTTTGGGAGGCCAAGATGGGAGGATCGCTTGTGCTCAGTTCAAGACCAGCCTAGACAACATAGTGAGACCTCATCTCTACAAAAATTTTTAAAAATAGCTAGATGCGGTGGCATGCACCTGTAGTCCCAGCTACTTGGGAGGTGGAGGGAGGAGAATCGCCTGAGCCCAGGAGTTCGAGGCTGTGGTGAGCCATGATTGTGCTAGTGCACTCCAGCCTGGGTGACAGAGTAAAACCCCGACTCAAAACAAACACACACACAAACAAACAAACATTAAAAAATAGAGAAACTTGTTGCCCTGATGCACTCTAGAATTCAAGTGACTGAAAAGAAGACCACTATACAACATTCCTTTCCCTTATTCCAAACATTTGAGACCACTGGATGATCAGAATTCCAGTATCCCATTAGGAAAAAGTTAGACTTATAGAAAAGAGAGAGTTCCCATACACAATTTAACCAACTTCTAATATTGTCCATCTTACAAGTAAAGTCTTATCAACTGTTATCAGCTACCTGGAGTACTTTTTTTAGTGAAAAAGCATGAAACAGATTGGGAAAAACTAGAAAACTATGTCATAGGCTGATTAGTAATGTCTATCATAGGCATTTCCTTTGCTAGGAAATTAGTCTCCCTGTCCAAGAAATGCAAGGCATTTTACAACTATTTCATTTTGATCCTCTACATAGTGAAACATAAGCCCCTCAATTGACTTATTTATAGATACTGGCAAGTATAGATGACTTGGGTAACAGGCATATTCTTATTTTAAACTACTTTATCTAACCACACACTAAATGATCTAACAAGAGACTTTTAAACTTGTCAGAATATTCTTCTTATCAATAAGAAGGGGTGCCTTTGTTTAGGAATGGTGAACAAATATAATGTTCTGGTACCATTATTTTCTCATTTAATGCCTATGATAGACATTACTAATCAGCCTATGACATAGTTTTCTAGTTTTTCCCAATCTACTTCATGCTTTTTTGCAAAAAAGTACTCCAGGGAGCTGATACCAGTTGATAAGACTTTCCTTGGGAGATAGACAATATTTACCATTCCCAATATAGTGCAATAAGGAATGAGATAAAATTAGAAAACCCAGATTAAAATCACAGCTTCTCCGTTTATTTGCTTAGTGGGTTTTTAAAAATTATCTCTGCATCTTCACGTACTGCTTCACATAGTTATAATGAGGGTTAAATGGGGTAGCACATATTAAGGTGCTTTGTAAAATGTAAAGAACTATATAAATGAAAGGTAATCTTATTAGAATATTCAAGAAAATCAGTAAATTCATTTCTCCTAAAAACTTTAATAATCTTCTGATTTCCTACCATTCATTTAGTTTAGTCTTTAAACATCTAACTCTTACTCTCCTTTCCAACAGAATTGAAATTAGAGTGTGAAAGATTTCTCATTCAGTCAATGGAATAAATGATATCATGCTCAATGAACAAGCATGTGGTCCAGTGTCATTCTAAAGCAACCCCTCATGACAGCCAAGTCACTGCTCAGATAATTCAAAAGTAAAAGTACATGGCTTCAAAATGACTACTTTATGATCAAGTATCAATTGACATCCCCAGACAATTTTGGAAAGTGTCAGATTTTTAGCTGGATTGCAGCAAAGTTGCAATTGAAAATGGTAAAAAAAAAAAAAAAATACCAGACCCAAAGCCATCCATCACTCACACATTAATTCTCATCTTTAACTTCTGGGATGTCATATTTTTTGATTTTTGTCTTACTTCTCTTTTCCCACCTCCACTTGACTTCTTCTTCTTGGAGTTTATCCAGGTTTGGTCCTAGGACTTCTTCCTTTTTCTTTTTACATAGTATATGATCTCCATTTTTAATATTCTAAATCCCATCTTCATATCAACATTTTCCTCATTTAGACTTCTAGCTTAGGTCTCTCCTCTGAGTCACAACTGGGTTTGACTTCACTTGGACATATAACAGACATTTCAAACTGAAAATATCTAAAACTGAGCTTTTCATCTCCCTCCGAACTGCTTCCTCCTCAATCTTTATCACTTCAGCAAATAGTACCACAAGATGTTCAAACAAACAAACAAACAAACCTGGGAGCCATCCTCAATCTCGCTTGCCTGACATCCAATCCATTACCAAGTTATGTAAATTTTACCTCCAAAATACAACTCTAATTTATTAACTTCCCTCAATTTCTACTGCCACCATCTTAGTCTCAGTAGCCATTTTCTTTCATCAGGTCAACCACAAGTGGCTCTTAACTGGTCTCTTTACTTCCACTCATGCCACATTCAATCTCTCCTTTATATAGCGAGTACTTCAGATCACATGATGTTTTACAGGCACATTAACTCAGATATACTTTTACAAGTTCATCAGATTATATGACTTCCCTGCTTGCCCATAAAATAAGTTCTTCAGTCTTGTCTCGTACCACTTACCCCTTCGGTCATTAGCCTCCAGCCATACTTGGCTCCTTTTAGCTCAGTGTCTTGTAAGTGTTAATCCATTCCTCTCACTCTTCATACAACTGACTTGACCTTCAGGTTTCAGTTTAAATATCTCCTTTTCAGGGAGGCCTTCCTAGCCCATGAAGAAGGTTCCACTAGTATTCTCTCAAAGTCGCCTATTCTTTTTCTTCATAATATTTCTCACTATTTGTAGTTAGTTAGCAATGTCAATACTTTTAATGACGATTTTCCTCACCACATTGCAAACTTCTTGAAGCATTTGCAAGTATTTCTTGCCTCCTATTTTGTGCCAGGCAATATGCTAGATGCTGGGACTGTAAATATTCATAAGGAAAGATCTCTGAACTAAAAGGCTACAAATTAAGTAGGAAAATTTAAAAAAAATTACAAATAGAGTGTTGGTTGCCTCATCAACAGCCATTGCATTCTGCCTTTTTTTCTATATATAAAGTCTATTTCAAAAACAAAACCAAAAAAGTTTAAGAGCCCAGATATACAATTTCTTAGTCTCCTTTTCAGGTAGGTGTAGCCATGTGACTTAGTTCTGGCCAAAGAGATGCCAGGGAAATCTGCTGGGGCCTCTGAAATGTGATAAGAACTGCTACTCTTTACCTACTCTCCTGATGTAATTTCTGGAGTGTGGCAATCATTTTATAACCATGAGGTGGTAATCCCATAGACCAAAGTCAAAGGTTAAGGGTAGCAAAATGGAACAATAGAAAGACACTGGATTCTTAATGATTCTCTTCTCTCTTGAGTTGCTGAACCAATTCAGAAATACCTTTTCCCTGAATTCTTATTATGTGAAAAAAATAAACACCAATTGCTTAAGTCTTTATTTATTATATATCCTATTATTAGAAGTTACATCCTCCGTGTTGATACAAACTATTCCTGCTGTGACAACAATACAGCCAACACAGTTCTCCCAAATTTTTAACTCTGGTGTCAAGATTGGGTCTTCTAATTCTGTACCTGGCTAGGAAGTTTTATAGCTTCTCACTTTTATGACTGAAGTGTGAAACGTGTGTGTGTGTGTGTGTGTGTGTGTGTGTGTGTGTATGCACACATGCCCACTGGAAAAAAAGGACAAAAAAATCACTCCACAATTGAGACTTAAAGTCTAAACTATAAGATGACTGTATGTAATAAAGCTCTAATCCTCTATTAGGCTCCTGAAATCTAGGTTTTATGGTTTAGTGATATTTTCATTATTTCAAAGACTCAGACTTTGTTCCCTCTGAGACATCACAAAAGCTTCCATAGAAACAGATAAAGAATGAATGTCACACCAAGAGTAGGGAAATAAAACAAAGCAAAGAAGAATGTGCAGTCATTAATGGAAGGTGTCAAGACGCAAGGAAAATGTGAAGAAATCATTAAAATGTTAGGAAAATCTCCGGCAAGGAAGAGGTCTATGAGCCAAAAGGTTGAGGATAACAAGGCAGTGCCTCATTTAGTCATATCCTGTCATCCCCACATATTATTGTTTCAGAATGTTAATGTGGAACAAGCAAGTACATTCCTTCAAGAAACTGGACTGCATGTGAGATCAATAAGGTCTCATGATCTACATATTCACTTAACCTCCAAGAACAATATAGTAAATGATCTTAATGTATTTACAATATTTTTTCTTAAAATCAAATCTTTACTTTTCTCAAAAATCAAATATCCCATAGGATGTTATGGTAAACAAAGCATTCACATATCAAGAAAATACATGATGATGATGATCATCAACAATAACTAGAATTTATTGAATACTGACTATAGGCTAGGTGTTTATATACATTACCTCATCTAATCCTCGGACAAATCTGAGTGAGTGCTGTTATTATTCCCATTGAACAGATAAAGAAATTGAAGTACAAAGCAAAAGTAACTTGTTAGTAAGCAGCGAAGTTCTGATTTAAATCCAATACATTGACTCTTATGTTCTATGGAAGATTTCAGAGAAAGCTTATATATATATAAAATAACATAAAAAATGAATAATGCAGGGTTCTCATCTGGCCACAAATTAGTCTTCAATTTACACATGTTAAGCACTGTTACTCTTATCCAAATTAGTCTTTACAACAAGACTTACAAGTAGATGACATTATCATCATTTTGTGTGTAAGGAAATTGAAGTCCTAAGATAAATTAAGGCAGCTGTGGCAAAGTCAACCTGAACTATGTTTTATATTTTATATTCTAAAGTGATGTTAATACTTGTTAATGGTGATGTTTCAATGGTCTTCTTTTTACGACATATGATATCCATTAAACATATTAGATTATCTTATTCGTATACAACTTGAGAAAAAGGAAGTTATATGAAAAAGGCCTGAGATATAAAGATGGTAATATAAGAATTGCTATGTTACTAGAGGCCTGATGGAAAGGTTAATGTGCACCAGAATCTCTGCCCCTCAGGTTTAAAATATCTTTGAGGAAACTATTTGTAAAATATGATCCTTGTTAGCAGAACTTCTAATATCCATTCTTGGACCATTAATAGCCTTTGCAATTTATTCATTAAATACTCACTTCAGGTTTTTAAACTATCTTAAAAATATATTTGAAACTTTGGGATAAACAGGACACATTTTAAAACTAGTACATTCTCCTAAAACTAAATTGGTATTCCATTTATTTTCCTCCACTTTAAATATAGATTTTTGATGACCTCATAAGAATCACAGTGAATGACTATAACTTAGTTTTTTAGTTTTACTACTAAATGAGAGAGAGAATGAGACAGAGAGAGAGAAAGGAAGAGTGAATGAGAGAGAGAGAGAGAGAGAGAGAGAATGAGAGAGAGACCCTAATCTTGGTGATATAGACATATATTGTCTTTGCCTGTTTCATCCTTCTGCTAACTGCCTGGGTTTGAGGACTTGCTTCCCCCATATTTATTGTGGTTCTACTAGAGCTGCCAATCATGGTACTCCTTTCTTTTCCTTAGTTTCCCCAAAGATTGGGTTCAAAGGTCCAAACTGATTTCGTAGACTCTGCCACTCAAGAAGCTGACAGAGGAGGAAAATGATACAAGGTTGGAAAGCACTTAAAGCTGAATATTCCAAAGGCAATACTTAAGAAGATGCAAGTGTGCTTGCTTTTGTGATATTGGAACACTGACAGTTCATGTCTTATCTCAAGATCTACTTTTTTTTTTTTAATTAAAGTCTCACTCTGTTGTTCAGACTGGAGTGCAGTAGCACAATCATAGTTCACTGTATCCTTAACCTCCTGGGCTCAAGCTATCATTCTGCTTCCCAAGTTATCTAGGACTATAGGTGCACACCACCACACTCAACTAATTTAATTTTTAGAGATAGGGTCTAACTATGTTGTCCAGCTGTTCTTGAATTCCTGACCTCAAACGATCCTTCCATCTCAGCCTCTAGAGTTGCTAGGATTACAAGCGTGAGCCACGACACTAGCTTATTCCAAGACCTAGTTTTTAAATCACTTCCTTCATTTCTATGAATATATTTTTTAATAAAGAGACTCCACCCCATCTCCTTTGTTTTCCCTGACTTGAGTTAGCTGGAGTTAGTTGTTGGCGTTTGGAACCGACGATTGGCAGTCACTGCCGGTTAGCTACTTCAATTTCCATTGACAACTGCTTCTCCATAGCCACATAGCCATCTTTTAGTAGGTGGTTGTCATGTGACATAGTTCTGTCCAATGACATATAAGAGGAAGATTTCTGGGGCAGGTTTTTGGGAAATCTTTGGCTTTATGATAAAGGACAGACTCAGATGGCATATTCTTTTTGCCCTTTTTCACCCTGTGAAAAATGGTGGCTAGTGGGGTAGTAGCCATCTCATGATCATGAGATGAGGAAAAATAAACAAGAATTGTAGATATACAAGTCCTGACATTATTGAATCTAAAGCACAGTACTCCCAGACATCTTAATATTGGAGATAAATAAAGTTCTATTTATTTAAGCCATGATAGATACCTTTTGTGTTCCTTGCAGCCATAGCAATCCTAACTGATACAAAACCCCAGCTAATAAAACGGGGATATGAACAATAAACAAAAATATGAATCTTTCTAAACAGTGAAGACTTTAAGGTGATGGGGTTTGAGAGGAAGGGAAGATATAGCCAGACAAGTTTAGGCATGTCTCTTAGGATCTAACCACTGTTCTTTTGCTATTGTCTTTGATTGGTGTTAGATTGCAGTGAACCTTGTAGTTGACGCTAATGCAAAAATGAAAAACATTGCGTGCTAGATGTAGGTACTCTCTGATACAGGGCTCTTGGCTTCCAAAGATGAGGATTATATGTGTGTACATAATGTATATGCACTTGTGCTGAGTAGGATACAGATTGATCTCACCTAGAAGTAAATTCTACTTAGGCAAAAGGAATTGCAAGGGTTTTTTTTTGTCTCCCCATAATGTGGTATTAAAATAAAATGTTATTTTGTCAGTGTCTTTTTCTTTTGCTTTCAATCCTGGACTGCAGGCAAGACACACATTCTCCTCAGAGATTGAGAAAGGTCAATAATAGAAATGTTGTTTTCCTTCTTTCACTAACTGATTAAATAACTCATGGGCATATGTATAGCTACACGTACATTTCTAAAGAAAATCACTCAAGGACTGCATGATTCCCTGAGGTGACCTCCAGGGTGTTGGAAAGTTAGAAAATGTAGAGTCTAATGCAACCAATAAAATAAAGAATCTCTGTTAGTAACCTTGAGAGTTTTGGGGTGAATGACAATACAGCCAAAGGGTGCAGTCCCTGAAAGAGGCAGGTAAGGCGTGTTTCTGTGGCTCTTTTTTTTTTTTTTATGAGAAAAGTCTTCCTAGAGAATAAACTAGATTTAGGGTTTATCCTATGAGAATTGTTGTTTCTCCCCAGTTAACTCGCACAATTTTGGGGTTTCAGTTTTGATGGTATAATTTTATTTGCAACATTTAGACGAAGTTAATGACTGTTTTATCTTAGCTAAGGGCAGTTGACTAGAATTAAGAGGTCACTGGCTATTAGCATTTGATAGCCTTGCTGATGACAGAGAGATGAGTTTTTTGGGGAGGGGTATGGGTTTGATTACTCATATTTTAATTAAGTCTCAGTAGATGAGTCTGAAATAATGTCTCAGGATGACTTAAAATTTCAGATGGGATATGTATACCTTTGCCCTGTGTCTAGTCCTTTGCACAGTGGGCATGCCTACTGATAACACACTGTCAGATGAACAAGCTTTCAATTTCCAGTCCCAGAGAGAATAAGATCAGGCTTGAATGATCATTTATGGTGATTGAATTGCTTCCCGACAAGGAAGCTTCACTTGCTTGTGGACTTTATGGACGGTGCTCTCAAAAATTGGCCAGTTAATCTTTTTAACTGTTGCATCTTTCCTAGATTCCATTGTCTCCTTCATAAATGCTGTAAAATGGAGAAATGTAGCTTAAGCAAAATGCAAATGTGGTTTTGTCCTAAGAAAAGGGAATAGCTATTTGCAGCAGCATGGGATGGAGAGAAAGAGAAAACAGGATGACCCTTTAGAATAATAAAGGGGAAATATGATCCAGAATCATAAGGCTGGTGTGGGGGTGTAGCAAGGATAATTAGCAAGAGATCCCCCCACCAATATGTGAAATTGGGAGACAAGCTTAGACCCAGCCAGGTTCAGCTACCCCACATGATGTGAAGTTTCCTTCTCTCATTCTAGTCTCAGTGAATCTAGGATATTTTATGAACAAAGATAGCAGGTCGCCTTGTGGTGGCAGTGGTTACAACAAATGTATGAATCAAGTAATGGGCAGACACATAAAAAGGAGCAATTGACTTTGCCTAGGGGAGTGCAAATGTAATTTCAGTTCTGTACTAAGAGTAATGAAGAAAAGAAGTAGCTAATACTGGGCACTCACTATATGCAACACACATAGTATGTTCTGTGTTGTGCGCATGAGGCTATATGCTTCACTTCATTTAATCCTCACTATGACTCTATGAAAAAATCACTACTATATTATCACCCCCATTTTAGTGATGAGGAAACTAAGGAAGCGTACATAACTTGATCGAGGTTAGAAAGCAAATACATGACAGAATTGGAATTTGAACCCAGAGCCTGCAGGCTAAGTCACTAAAATATGTTGTCTCAGAGTTGAATAAGAATAGGAATTTCCAGGTTGAGAAGGATCTTCCAGACATAGAAAGAGTATGTGCAAAGAAATGAAAGAAAGAAATGGCGAAAGGGTCAGAGGCTGACGAGCAGACAAGGCTAGGAGTAAAGACTGTGCAAGGAGGAGGGAGTTCAACAAGAGGTCAGATCAGTGGACTAGACACACATATTTTTTTTGAGTCGGGGTCTCATTCTGTCAGCCAGGCTGGAGTGCAGCAGCACAATCAGGGTTCATGGCAGCCTAGACCTCCAGGGCTTAAGTGATCCTTTAGTCTCAACCTCCATAAGCTGGGACTACAGGTGCATGCCACCATGCCCAGCAATTAAAAAAAAATTTTTTTGCAGACATGAAGTCTCACTATATTGCCCAGGCTGGTCTTGAACCTACGGGCTCAAGCAATTCTCCCTACTCAGTCTCCCAAGGTGCTAGGATTAGAGGTGTGAGCTACCATGCCTGTTCTAGAGACACACCTTGACAGGCTGTGGATTCTGACTTGAAGGGAAAGAACAGCTATAGCTATAGAAGTTTTTTGTTTTAGTTGATGTCTCACTCTGTCACCCAGGCTGGAGTGCAGTGGCACGCTGATGGCTACCGCAGCCTCTACCTGCTGGGATCGGGTGATCTTTCCGCCTCAGCCTTTCAAGTAGCTGGAACTACAGGTGTGCGCTACCATGTTCGGCTTCTTTTTTAATTTATTGTAGAGATGAAGTCTCGCCAAGTTGCCCAGGCTGATCTTGAACCTGTAGGCTCAGGCAATCCTCTTGTCTCAGCCTCCAAAGTGCTGGGATTATAGGCGTGAGCCACCATGTCTGGCGCTATAGAAGACTTTCACCAGGATGTGATGTGTGGTTTAGCAAGATAACTAGCAATTATGATAAAGATAGATAGAAGTCTAGGGACAGGGAGACTACTCGTTAGAAGGCCTAATAATTAATAACCACTGAGAAAGGACTGAAAGAGGGGCAGAAAAATATTAGAGAAGAATAGCTGGATTTAAGTGATTTTGTTTTAAAAGTAGGAGTTAATCAACAGAATTTAGTGACTTAATAAAAATGAAAGGTGATGGAGAGGAAGAATTAAATATTACCCCAAATTTTGTAATTTACAGTGACATAATTAATAGAGAATGTGAATGCAAAATGTAATTTTTGGTTGTAATATGGTTTGTAAGAAACATTATAATTTCCATTGGTCAGGCCATATCTAGAATATTATGATCAGTTCTGTATAGCTTAGATTGATAAGAACCGTTGCTAATTTCTGCAGAGGAAGATCAAAAGTCTTGATAGCAGGTGTTATGAAGAATCACAGAGGAAACACACACACACACACACACACACACACAAATCAATTGGATTGACTAATTCTTCAAAAGTACTTATTTGGAGTATATACTCTAAATCCAAGTCCTGATAGTGGAGTATACAACAGTGAAGAAAGAGACAAGCTTTTCTTAGTTTTTCAACTTAGCGGGACAATAAACAAAACTCAACTGGTTCACATTTGCATGTAAAGAGAACATTTGGAGAAGACATGAAGGTTGACCACAAGTATTTAATGACATAGAAAAGTGACAATTCTCTTTGGCTCTAGTGGGCAGAAATGGATCAATACGTAGACATTTGAGGAAAGCCAATTTCCATTTATTATAAAGACTTTGAAAAAACCAGAGCTTTTCTGTGGGAAAAGGGTGATTATCATCAATGACTGTGCTCAAAATGAATTTGGATGACTAACCGACAGGGATTTTAGAGAGTCCTGCCTTAGAAAAAAAGTGAATGATTCCTAAATCCCTTTAAATTCTGGGATTGCATGGTAGAAGCATAATGAAGATCACAGTACCTAAAAAGAGAGGATCTGATTTCAGGTCCTAGAAGTCACAATTTTCTGAGTCCTTAGATTTCATATCTATAATATGAGTTTAGATTATTTCTAAGGTTTTCTGTTACCTATAAATTAAAAAACTGCATGATATTAAAGAGTTACTTGATGTTGTTGAAAATATTGAATGCTAGAACATGGAATGTTTATTTAATTGGACAAGAAATAGGAATAACTTGTTCAAAAAATTTTAAGAAAATGTCACTACTAAAGTTGCATTTGGCCGGGCGCGGTGGCTCCGTCTATAATCCCAGCACTTTGGGAGGCCGAGGCAAGAGGATTACCTGAGCCCAGGGATTTTGAGACCAGCCTGGGGAACTTGGTGATACCTTGACTCTACAATAAAAATCACAAAAAACTAGCCAGACGTGGTGGCGTGCGTCTGTAATTTCAGCTACTTGGAAGGCTGAGGTGGAAGGATCGCCTAAGCCCAGCAGGTCGAGGCTGCGATGGCCGTGGGCGTGCCACTGCACTCCAGCCTGGGCACCAAGAGTGAGACTCCAACTCAGAAAAAAAAGTTGCATTTACAGACTATTTATCTGGCAACAATGAATAGACATAATAATGTCGGCTAACATTTATAAAATGCTATTCCAGCAAGTGAGCTAAGAACTTTATAAATGAGCCCATTTAATTCTCTTAACAACTTAACTCTGTAAGAAAGGTACTATTCACAGTCAGAGAAACCAAGACTTGGAGAGGCTAAGTCATTTAGCCCAGGTTATACAGCTTCTAAGTGGTAGAGCCTGGATTCATATCCTCGTAGTTGCCAACAGGAATTAGTGAAAGTTTTCTGTGAAGGACCAGAAAATAAATATTTTAGGCTCTGAGGGAAACATAGATCCTCAGTACATATTCTTCTTGGTTTTTGTACAGCTTATTAAAACAAGTAAAAAACTATTTTTAGCTTCCCTGCTGGAAAACAAACAAACCAGACTCCATGTTGGATTTGCACCGAGACTCACAAGTTTCTGTCCTCTGCCCTACCCTGTTACTGCAATATCACATTGCTTCCCCCGAACTAACATTTATTGAGGATTTATTCTGGGCCAGGCACTGTGCTAAACACTTTTTATGTATCATCTCATGTAATCCTCACAATCAAACTCTGGGCTCATTTTATACCTCCATTTTATAAATGGAAAACAGGCTTAGAAAGTTTCAGTTAAAAAGAAAGTGAGGGGCAGAGCTGTGTGAATCTGGAGCCTATACTTTTATCCATGGCAGTAGAGAGGCTGAGGAGTGTGAACTGGGATAGGGGCAAGGAGGGACTAGACTGAGAAGACTGCTGTGCAGAGTAAGGCAATAGCCTAGAAAGTATGGTATGGTGTCAAAGACACTGTAGCTTTATAATCAACTGGACTTGCTAAGTCATTGGATATCAGGTGGAGTGAATCAGTAGCAGATCACGCTAAGGTTTAGCTTGGATCACTCAGAGAACAGAAATAAGAGTCATGTAGGTATAGGACTGGTTTGAGGAGATAAGCTGATAAATCTTAGAGTACAGTAAATCCCCTACATATGAAGAAGTCCCATTCTGAGAGCATGTTTGTAAATCCAATTTGTTCAAAATCCAACAAAATTAGCCTAGGTACCCAACTAACAATCGGCTGTATAGTAGTAAAAAGTAACAGGTTTATAGTAAAAAAGTAACAGATTTATAAAACTTTTCACACAAATAACACATAAAAAACAAACACAAAAAAATAAAGAAAATAGTTTTAATTTTAGAGTACCCTGAAAAGTACAGTAGTACAATACAGTACAACGGATGGCAAACAGGGGCTGGCATCGAGTGACCAGGCGAGAAGAATTACTGACTGGAGGAGGGAGAGGAGGTGGGAGATAGCAGAGCTGAGGGATCGTCACAATAGGAGACAGAGGGCAAGCTGCAATTTCACTGATGCTTGACGTTGATGACACAGGTTCTGGGTCCTTGCTGGATTCAATTCTACTTACCCTCTTGAAAAAACGATCTAGTGATGTCTGGGTAGCAGCTCACATTGTATATGACACGGTAGCACAGGATTGCATTCAGAACGGCTACCGCAATCTTCGTGTGCTGCTCTACCTTCGGGTTTTGTGCCTCAAAAACAGTGCCTCCTCCAGTAAAGAAAATCCCCTTGTCATGTCCTGATTCGTGAATTTCTGGTTCTTCAGTTACTTTTTCTTCCTCCTGTCTCTCTTCGCCCTTTCTCTGGGCCTCCAATTCCAACAGGTCTTCATTAGTAAGCTCCTCGTATTCCACAGCAAGGAGTTCATTGAAGTCGTCCTCTTGCAGATCTGACTCCAGCTTCTCACTGAGGGTCATAGGATGCTGAAGACCTCTTTGGATTCCTCATCCATCTTCTTAGATCCACAAAAATTGTGAACAAACTACAGACAAGGGCTTTTCTAAGCCCCATTCATGGTGACAGCCGTAGCCTCACGTCAAACAAAGTCAATATTTTTTTTATGGCCTTGTAGATGTTATAGTTCTTCCAAAATAATCGTAAGGTTGTTTCTGGTTCATCAGTTGCCTTTACTGCCTGATAAAAGGTGTGACATAAATAATATTTCTTGAAAGTCGCTATAACTCCCTGGTCCATAGGTTGGATGAGTGACATAGTATTTGGTGGCAAATGCACTACTTGGACGTTAGGATGAAAGTCATCCATGAATAGGGGGTGTCCCAGAGCATTGTCGAGCAGCAAAAGAATATTGACTGTGACATCCTTCTCCAAGCAATATTTCTCTACCTCCGGGATAAAGTGGAAAAACCAGTCCTAGAAAGTAGCCTGTGTAACCCAGGCTTTGAGGTTACTCTTCTATGTCACAAGAGGAGTGCTTGGCTACATTTATAAGGGTCCTGAGGATCTCTGGATGATAGACTAAGAAAGGCTTCAGCTTCATATCGCTGGAAGCATTGCCACCAAACAACAGAGTTAGCCTATCATTTATTGCTTTATAGCCTGGCATCGACTTTTCCTCCCTCCTGATGTAACTTTGGTCTGGCATCCTCTTCTAGTACTGTCCTGTCTCATTCACATTAAAAATCTGCTCGGGAAAATATGCGCCTTCATCAATAATTTGAATTCCTGGACAGCTACCATATCTGCACTTACTGTCTCACCACTTATTTGTTTTTGAGTTGGAGTCTCACTCTGTCACCCAGGTTGGAGTGCAGTCACACGCTCATGGCCACCGCAGCCTCAATTTGCTGGGCTCAGGTGATCCTTCTGCCTCAGCCTTCCAAGTACTGGAATTACAGGCATGTGCCACCACACCTGGCTAATTTTTTGATTTATTGTAGAAATGAGGTCTTGTCAGGTTGTCCAGGCTGGTCCCAAACCCGTGGGCTCAGGGAATCCCCTCACCTCGGCCTTCCAAAGTGCTGGGATTATAGGCGTGAGCCACCGTGCCAGGCCCGCCACTTACTTTTATGTTGTGAAGGTCGAATCTAGCCTTGAACCGATGAAGCCAGCCATGGCTGGCATTAAAAGATGCACTCTCTGATTTTTCACCATGCTTCTTCTTCAAGTCTTCATAAAGGCTTTTAGCTTTGTCTTTAATCAGCATTAAGCTGAGTGGGACTCGATGCTGTTGCTGATCTTGCATCCACACACTGAGAAGTTTCTCCACCTCCTTCTCACTTTTCCATACTTCCTCGATATTATTGTTGACATCATTGGCACAGCAGACTTCACATGTTCCATGTTCTTGTCCTTATTCTTTAGAATTATGCTGATGTTTGAATGATTCATGCTATAAGAACGAGTGACGTCTACCATCTTTTTAACCTCACTCCTATCTCTCAATTATTTTCACTTTTGTTTCAATTGTTATTGCTTGGTATTCTTTGCAATACCAGTTACATCACTGCTACTTTTACACTTGCTTCTGGACATCCTGGGCTTGAAATAAAGAATTGTACTACTGTACTCTATACAGTACTATATAGTCAAGTACACAAAAGCACAACCACTGGAAGATGATGCATGCCAGACACGTGAACTAACTTATATATTTGGACATGTGAACACATTCGCATCTTTGAAAGTTTGCAACTTGAAGCTTTGTGTGTAGAAGACTTACTATAGTGGCAAGATCCCTTATAGCTTTGGCTGCATAACTAACTAGTTGTGTTACCACAGGCAAGTAATTTAACTTCTCTTGGATTCAATATCCTAAAGTACAAAATGAGGGTGCTGAATTAGATGGCCCCTGAGTTGTCTTCTAGTGATAACATTTTGAGCTAGTAAAAAGCAAAGGAAAATTTTAACAAAACTGCCAAGAGAAAGAACCTTGAGAGAAAGGTTTTGGAGAAAGCATTGAACAGAAGGATGCTAAAAAGTTTATTGTCATTCATCTGTTTTACTGCTCTCAGCAAATAAAGATCAAAGATGATGTTTGTTTTGCAAGGTTAAAGTAAACTAGTGCCCATTATCAAATGGCTGAATGATCCTTTACTGGCTCTGAGATAGATTGGAGAATGTATAAGGGAAAGCTGAAAGAATGATTAACATGACAGTTTGTGGTTCCAACGAATAAGGAAAAATGGGAAATGAAGAGAGACACAGAAGTATGAGGCAAAAATTGAAGAACGTCACTATAATCGTGTGGGTTGCCTAAGTAGGCAGGAAAAGAGGGTATCAATAGCTTATTAAAACACCTAATAAAATTGGAAAGTAAATCACTAGGAGAAAACATAGAATCACTTTTAAGACTGTCAAAAACTAAGTTTGAAAGTTTTTACATCAAGCACAGAAGTCAATATTTGGGAGCAAATGAAACTAACTAGAATTAAATGAGAACCAGCAGTTTTATAATCTTGCCTCTCATAAAATGTCAGAGAACAAGAATTCTGCTGTTTTAACACACTTTGTCTATATGGTGCCAACACTGATTTTGACATGAAGAAAAGGAAAACATTTCTGATAATAACATGGAGTATCCGACCTGTTTCCAGATTATGCGATTCATTTTAAAGATTTCTTAGAAAAGGACATATTTAGATCATCTATGATATTAAATCTACTATTCTGAAATAATACTAGTAATATAAAAATAAATCTTAGTTTTATGTATTTGAAGAAATCCACCTATGTGAATTCATATTTATTCAAGAAACAAAGACTCCAAGTTAGATATTAAGGAATTACCTTTCAATGATCATTTATTCAGTGAATATAAATGCTGTGCTTCTCAATACTAGATATAAAAAGAAAAATAAGATTGCTAGAAAAATAGAAATCAAATACACTTCTGAAAAAACAGGAAGCTATTGAAATAATTTTAATTAAACAGAAACCTACTTGTAGGGTATAAAAACACTATAAATGAAATCATCTTTTGCGATTCCATCTATCATTGCATTTCTCAAATTCTATTTTGGAATCACTGCCTATGTTTATTGCCTAAAATAGCTTTTCTTTTGATTCTTAGTTGATCTTATGAAAATGAAAATATACATGAGGCAGTTTTGCATAGAACTGATTACACATAGATTAAATATTTACACCAAACAGTTCAGGGTGGGGGAACTAATTCTTTCAGAGAGCATACAATGAGAATTTTATACTGATTTAAACATATTATTTTTATATGCCAATTTAGGATAATTTATCACTGGATTTCTCCCTTTCTCCCTCCCTTCCTATCTTCCTTTCTTGTTCTTTTATTCTTCTATTTCTTTTTTCTAACATACATAGATAGTGCCCTCCCTCCCTCCCTCCCTTCATCCATCTCTCCCTCCTTCCCTCTCCAAAGGAAGAAATACTTAGGTGGTTATAAAAAAATCTAGGATATAAAAATCTTGGAGTTGTATGCTGCAACACAGTGATACAATTCAACAATGTAATATAAAAATTAAGGCATACATATATGACGTTTCAATTTTCAGTTTTTATGTATGAATGAATATGGAAGAAAAACCTTTCATACATTCCAGACGTTCTGTGTTTTCTAGCCACGACTTTCATTTGCAACTCTGACATGGCAAGCTGCTGTTTTCTACATTTTATTTGTGTGAGTGCCTGCTGCATACCAGTATATATCTGCTGTCTACAACCATCCACCATGTGGATGCATTTCTTTATGAGTCAATATATATTCTGTAGGTTATGTTCTGTGAATTCGAACATGGACAAAATCCAATCAATATAATCCATAACACTGCACAGATGTCTTGAAGAGATTGTAGAAATAATTCACTAGGAGGCTGAATGCTGAAGAATTATAAAACACATTTGGATGGACAAGTCAGAAAACAGGTTTAAAAAGTAGCAAAAACTTAAATGTGCGATTTCGTTATGACCATGGAATGAAGTCAATGCAAACTATAGTCAGCGATTTACATTTAAATATGGAAAATGCAAAAGGCACTATGTACAAACAAGGAAAAGAGGTATGGATGTAAGAAAAAACAGGAGGGAGAATCCTAACGAATGATCTTCACGTGAAAAGAATCAATGAAAAATATCCAGCTGTGGTAAAATGCTTTCAGATTGCCATTTATGCAATTGATGCATGGAATAGGTATTTTTCAGTGCAGAGAATGCGAACAGAACATTATTATGAAACAGAGCAGGATCTTTGGCAAAATACCAATGAAGTACGTTTTCAACAGTAAGGAAAACGGAGGGTGTGAAATAATGTCAATTAAAGAGAAATGCATGCTACCGAATTCTCGGCACTATTCCTGGAAGAATAACCACCATGCTTAGAAACCCTTAGAGTTCTGGGAAACAATGACTACAGAAATAAGACTTATTGATTTAAATGAACATTTTGGTTGTGCTTAAGAAACACACAATGATTACAATTATATCATGTGACAAGAAGAATAATATGTATAAGCAGGAGTGACATTCAAAAAGTTGTATTTAGCCATTAGGATGAGATAGATACAGAACAATCAGAAATAGTCAATGATCAATTAGAACAGAATTAAAAGGTTTAAAATCAAATGGTACAGATGTACTAGTACATACTGGCTGAGGGCAATGGTTGATAAATCCATAAGATAATTTATAATGCATATTTATAGGTTTCCTTCCCCACACACACACTTTTGTTTTTTTTGAGTGAAGGTCTCACTCTGTCGACCCAGCTGGAGAGCATTGGCATGATCAGGGCTCACTGAAACCTTTATCTCCTGGGCTCCAGTGATCCTCCAGCCTCAATCTCTTGAGTGCTGGGACTACAGGCACCATGTACAGCTAATTTTTTTTTTTTTTTTTTAGAGACAAAGTCTCACTATGTTGCCCAGACTGGCATTTTGTCCCTTTAATAGAATTCTAATTTCCAGGAAAATCAAAAGCAGTAGAAATATATAGTTCCAAAATATCAATGTTTAAAGAATCATCTCCATATGACATTTACCAAACTATTGACAACCATCTATAATTGACAAGAAATAAAACACTAAGTTGACTCAAATTACTAAGAAAGAGCTACAAAATATTCAGGAAGTAGGAAAAAGGTCTAATTCACTAAAAATTGTGTCCAAATCACTTGTTAATCAAAATTCAGAATAATAAATAATCAGCAATAATGGATGTAAATAGGTTTTCACCCATGAATTTAAGTGCCCTTTTGAAACACTTTTTAAAATGCTAAGAGACCACAATGATAAGCCATATGCTAAAAGCAATCCAAGACAATTTTCTAAGGACTCTGAATCATTCTATACAAGTCGTCAAAAGTGCTATTCAGAACAGAAATTTCCAGTAATAAATGCCATACATTCAACAGTATTAAGGCAAAAACACAAGCGGAGAACAATGACAGATATAAAAGCTCTATACCTAGGGAAGATTTAACCCCTAGAGTTGTCATAAATTATTCTACTACATTAAAAAAGTGCATGAATTTTAGCTTTCCAACTTACAAAAGATGTAAGATAAAGTCAAATGATCGTTTACATGAGCTCTTGAGGCTTAAAATATATTAATACCAAATTAGTGACTAACCAAAGAACATAGATTATACTCACTCATTCAATACAGATTTACTGAATATCTAAGTACAATGTACTATGTTAGAAGCTATGGGAAATATCAGTGCTTTTTCAACATGAATCCTAATGTTAAGATATGTGTAGTGTACTTAAGGATAAATATAATACAAGTGGGAAAGTAATGTGTTAATATGATAGCTATTTTCATCTGGAGGAATCAAGGAAGGCTCCATGATGGACTGTGGTCTTGACATTCAGAGTTTATGAAATTTGTTTTCCAGGTAGAAATAATAATAACAACAACAATAGTGAAGATAATAATAAATAACTTTTATTGTTTCTGATATCCAAGAGTCTTTATGAGCTGTGCAATTTTCATTCTCTAATTACCTCATGAAGTTGGGTTTTATTAACTCAATTTTGTAGATGAGGAAACTGAGGCATAGAAAAGATCCAAGTTCATTTGCCAATGGAATGGATTGATTAGAACTAGATCTGTCTAATTCCAAAGCCTCAGTTCCTATACAACCTCTTCATAGACAGAGCAAGAAGAGTTTCGTTGTCATGTGGTTTGTGAAGGAAAGGAGTGATGGTTAGGCTAGGAAAAAGACTTCGGGCTTCCTAGCTGCATTTAGGAAGGTACATTTGAGGCACTTTCATCCAAGGCATGTTTGTCCATAGAAGCTTTACCACAATTTAAAAATTAATAACATAAACACCAAGAGAACACAGTATTGTCAGGCCAGGTGCGGTGGCTCACACCTATAATCCTAGCATCTTGGGAGGTGGAGATGAGAGAATCACTTGAGCCCAGAGGTTCAAGACCAGCCTGAGAAACACAGCAGACCTCATCTAAAAAAAAAAAATTAGCCAGGTGTGATGGTGTGCTACTCGGGAGGCTGATGCAGGAAGATCACTTGAGTCCAGGAGTTGGAGGCTACAGTAAGTCATGATCGTGTCAGCCTGGGCAACAAAGTGAGACCCTGACCCTAAACAAAAACAAAAACAAAAACAAACCCAACAAAAATCCCCTCAGAATATAGTGTTGTCATCATAGATTTCCATGAATGTTATAATCATCAATAAAAACAATACTCAGAAGTTCTTAAACTCTGCTCATGAAATGAAGTTATCTTTTGAATATTATAGACATAATAGATATTTTAAAGTTTTAGCTACATCTTACTTGTGATAGTGTATCTTACTTTTTATTATCACTCAATGTACAGTTTGTCTTTTTTAGTATAGTTTTGTTAAACTCTGAAGGATGGGTTCTTCATTCGTTTCATGATTCCTGTTTTCTCTCAACTTTGTGTCTTTTTATTTTTTTATTTTTTTTTTATTTTTGAGTTGGAGTCTCACTCTGTCGCCCAGACTGGAGTGCAGTGGCCACTCCAGGCCACTGCAGCCTTGACCTGCTAGTAGGCTCCGGCGATCCTTCCGCCTCAGCCTTCCAAGTAGCTGGAACTACAGGCGTGCACTACCACGCCCGGCTAATTTTTTTTATTTATTGTAGAGATGAGATCTCGCCACGTTGCCCAGGCGGGTCTCGAACCCACAGGCTCAGGCAATCCACGTACCTCGGCCTCCCAAAGCGCTGGGATTGCAGGCTGAGCCACCAAGCCTGGCCAACTTTGTTTCTTATACACACATTTAACCAAAGATAGACCAAATAAAGAGTTATGAAATTACAAAACAGAATAAAACTAGACATAATGAGACAAACAAACAAAAAACCCAAGTGGTCCCAAATCTTTTTCTTTAAGAATCATAGTGTAACTTGCCACCCTTCATATATGAGAGGAGGCATCACTAGGATATCAGCTTTGAAACAGCTTCTCCAGGAAGAGAAAGCAAGCATTGGTCCAGCCTGTTGTTTCAACCATTTCCCTTGTTAGCAATGAAAGGCATTTACGAGAAGTGTGGCCACACTCAGTGGGTGCAGAACAGAGCAAAGCTGTGTGGCCCCCTAGGGTACTGAATCTGGTGCTCAAGTTATCCACTTGGTAACAGTTGGACAGTTTTAAATATCACAAATGTTTGTGGGAGCCTTTTTCCTTTGTTAACCCGCTCTCCATTGCAAAATATCTCCTGAAGCATAGAGAAATTACATATTTTTCTTTGTATTTTGATCTTGGTATCAAAAATTAATCTTAATGTTAACCTTTCCCATCGAGAGAAAGACATTTAACCCATTTTTTCTTAGAGTTTACTTCCTCCAGGTGTTCTAATGTCTGCTTTGAAATGCTAGGAGACCTCATCTTAGAGGTACTCACATGGTATGCAGGATCATGGCACTTTTGCATAAGCGAATTGTCTTATTCCCCCCAAGTCATATCCAGCAGCATTCATGCTTTCTTCCTCAACAAAACCACAAAACTCTAGAGGGACTGTTCTCTACTCCACTGGGGGTTTCCTCTACTCTCCACTAGGGTAATAGGGACTCTTTTGTTTTTTAAAGCAGGGCTTATTGAGAGGACAGAAAAGCTCCCACAGTGGGAGGGACCTGAGGGGGTTTCCCTGGGGGCTCTTCTTATTACTTACTAGCCTCTCAGGACTACTGTGGCAATTTGCTAAGATGATAATTTGAAAATGCTCAGTCAACTCTGAAATATAATGCAGATATAAAGTATCTGTAATCTCTACTAAAATATTTTATGTATCTTTGAATCCTAATACAACCGTGATAACACTGGCAGTCTTCTACATAGCGACAAATAAAAAAGATTCTCACTATTAAGTAAACAAAACTTAGGGTGGGCCCAAAGTTTCTGAGGACAAGTAGTGACATTAAATATCCAGATTTTTAAACTCAGTTTGGGTGTTTTGTGGCACTGCATGATTTAAAGTTCTTGCACCATTTAAAAAATGGCATGCATCTTTAAACTTTAATGTAAAGAACATGACCATAGAAAAGCATTTTAATTATGACCTGACTCATGTAATGCTTCAGCTGTGGGTGTCAACCTTGCATCTCACAGGACCCCAAAATATACACACTCCACCCTTTTACTATAGAACTCAGCACCAGTAGGTGTGATAGAAATAGTTACTAAGAAACAGAGTTTGCTGCATTGTGCTTCTAGCAAGAAACAGAGCCGCGCAGTATTTAAGGAGCTGTTCATTATGTAATGGGAACTTTGTGCTTAGAACAGCTCCACAGGGAGAAGCAATATAGCTAGATGTAAAAATGTTCTCCATTTCACAATGCAGAAGTTTAATTTTTGCAGTATAATTTTCCTTATACTATCACATTTTCACATGTTGGGTAAGTGTTCCCGTGAATTCTACATTGCAGCTTGCCTTCCCTCATACTTGGAATGAAACAGAGGAAGTAGACAATGTCTTTTCCTAATTTTGGTCTCCAATACATTTTAAGAGTTTACAGCAATGGAGACCATATAACAATATGAATCAATCAATAATTCTATAACTTTTCCTATGTAAGGGTATAGGTACTTTAAATGCAAAATGAGAAATGCAGTATTATCAAGGCAGAAAAAAATATTCTATTAACTTATATGAATTCATTATTCTTTACTTACAATGCTTGTTTACCTCCCTGTAGTACAGCAACTTCTCTACTTACAATCTCCCGTGGGTAGTAATAAAGTTCCCAGGCACAGCAGAGGCATGGCAATGAAGAAGGCCACCAACGGAGGATATTACTACTTATTTTGTTTAGGCCAAAATTAGGGGGTTTTTTTAGTCTATGGTGTGTTTCGTGTCCATATTTTTAATAATGTTTTACAAATGCTATTATTAATGTTACTAAGTTCCAAAGTATGAAGGAGTGAAAGTGTTTCTTTAAGAAAAGACATGCAATTACTATGGCAACAAACGAGAAATAACTTATCGTAGAGGGTTGTTTATTGTATACATTGGTCACTTGTGTGTCATTTTGGACTTACATGGAAATGAACTCCCAATCAGTCCTTGAGAGCAAACTCTCTTTGTAGATAGAGGAGGTTCTGTATTGTCTATAAATTGTAGGATCCTAGACTCTTAAGAGTCGATAGGATCTTCAAGTTTATCTTGTTTAAATCTCCAGGTAAAAGAGTAATTCACTCTAGAATATCTTTGTGCCCAAGACTGTTGATTGCCCCTAATTTTTTCTCCTTTTTTCCACAGCAATGAAACCCATGACTTTTAGTTTGATACACAGATGCTCAAATTAATGAATTTATTTCTTAATCTCACATGGAGACAGGCATAATCATGTGACAAGGTTCTGATGAAAGAGCTATCAGTGGATACATTTTTGATAGTTCCTGAGAGTTTTCCTTAACACGCTGATAGCACATGATTTTTGTGTTTTCTCCCTTCCTCCGTCTTGCTGGAGATTGGAACTCAGATGTGTTGGCTGGAACTGGGGCAGACATATTGGACCATACAGTAAAAGTGAGAATTGAGGCCACCATGGCAGAACAACAAGGGAAAGGAGGACTTCAGATTTTTAGTCAAGCAGAACAGCCAAAGGAGCCCTGATCTACCTAGTTCTAGACTTTTAGGTAAGAGAGAAATACATTTCAATATTGTTTAAGCTATTGTTACATGTCAATTGTAACTGAACAATATATTATTATTACTATTAGCTGATCAATCAGACTAGAAAATGATGGAAATGTGTGAACCTTCCCATGTCACCTAATGACAACTCTAATGTTTATGTTTTCCTTACTCATAGCAAGCCCCACAGTGACACTTGCCCGTGGTTCTCTTCCACAATCTTATTTGAGTGTGCATCTCCTTTATTCACCCTCCCTAGATGCATGAAGAAGTTTTCCTGTGTTTTTAAGTTGTCTTCTTACTAAACAGTCTCCCAGATATTCATCATATAACCATCTCTATGCTCTTGACAATCTTGGCTGACCTGCTATGAATGTATTCTATTTTTTTGTATTCCTGTTATACAAGAAGGGACCCCCCAAAACTGGAATTTATTTATTAAAAAATTGTGTATTTTTTTCTACATATTTAAACCTTAGTCACCCTCAAAGTACTCTCCGCTTGATGCAATAAACCTATAGAGACACTTTTTCCACTGCTCAAAACGGTTTTTGTACTCGCCAATTTTGATGCCTTTTAATGCTTCTGACATTTTTTGTTTCACTTCTTTCACACTGGCAAAATGTTTCCCTTTGAGGATTTTTTTTAAATTCAGGAAAACAAAGAAAATAATGGGGTGAGATCGGGTGAATAGGGAGGGTGAGGCTACTGGGGTCATGCTGTTATTGGTCAAAACTACTGAACACTCAGTGTGGTGTGGGCAGGTGCATTGTCATAATGGAAGAACCAGTCGCTTGTGTGTCACAACATGGGATATTTCTTCTACATATCGTGATGTAACCTTCTCAAAACTTCTAGATAATGACATTGGTTGATCATTTGATCCAGAGTAACAAACTCTGAGTTTACTACAAGGGAACCCCCCTCTAAAAAGATAATTCTGGGTTTTGGGGGGGTCCTTCTTTGGATGTGGTGTTCATAAGTCAATATGACTGCAAATGAGATTTAACCAGTGAGGTATATAATGGAACATTTGTTAATTCCATTAATGTAACCTAATATTGCCTTGCTTTCTATAGTAAGCCATTCCAGATCATACTAGAGATGAATACTGAACTTGTTATTATTTAAAAATTCCAATTTGCTTTTCTTATGAAGTGCCACTGAGTCAGATGTTACTTAGCCTATTTTTGTACCAAATATTTTTAAAAATTGCAAAGGTAAGACAACTCCCTTGCCCTTGTTACATTTTATTTTAATTTTTTGATTTTGGCCCAGCATCCCAATCTGTTTTAATCTTATTTAGAATCTTGATTTTGATCTTTCAGTGTGTTGACTACCATTTTCACTTTTGTGTCATTTTAAAAATTAATAATTACACAAGTTGTGTTCTTATCTAGACTACTGACAAAAATCTGGGTGGAAGAGAAGGCAGGGAGGCTACATATGGTTGTGCAGGCTGTGCACTGCACAACTTTTTGGGGATATCATTTATACAGATGTGATGAGAAGTTGCACAATGCAGTAGAACTTAATCCAGTCTGTGGTTAACATCTCAAACTACTTCTCAGATTGACAGTTTAATACAACACTCCTCCTTGGGCATGGTTATTGAAACATCACCAAATGTACCTATCTGTATTTCTCTCAGTGTATAATTCTTCATGTCATCGAAGAATGTATAGTGAGCATCCACGGCAAATGTATTGCTGAAATTCAGATACACTGCTACAACATAATACCACTTAAACAAAGGAAGTCATGTTGGCAAAGTAAAATTTAAAAGTCCACAATAGTAAGTTGTGTTCTTATCTAGAATACTGACAAAAATCTGGGTGGAAGAGAAGGCAGGGAGGCTACATATGGTTGTGCAACAAGACTCTAGTGATTATTACAGTCTAAAAAAAAGGAAAGAAAAATAAATATTTGTTACGTGTTTCAAAGTATGGCTTCTTCCAGATTTATAGTTCTTTAAATAAAAGAGACAAGCCAAATCAATGTTTAAAAAAAAACTCGAAACATATAGGGTGAAAATGAAACAAGGTGTCAAGTGGTGGACATTCAGCTAAACAATAAAAAGTAGTTATACTGGCTGGGCTCGGTGGCTCAACCTGTCATCCCAGCACTTTGAGAGACCGAGGCAAGTGGATTGCCTGAGCCCACGGGTTCAAGACAAGCCCGGGCAACTTGGCAAGACCTCATCTCTACAATAAATAAAAAAATTAGCCAGGCATAGCAGCACGCGCCGTAGTTCCAGTTACTTGGAAGGCTGAGGCAGAAGGATCGCCTGAGCCCGGCAGGTCGACACTGTGGTGGCTGTGAGTGTGCGACTGCACTCCAGCCTGGGTGACAGAGTGAGACTCCAACTCAATAAAAAGTAGTTATACTTATGCTTTGTTATTTAAAAATAATTTTCCCTCAAAAGAGTAAGAGTGATGAATTGTAAAGACTATCCCAATACTTTTTCAATTAAATGACTAAATTAATGTAGAGACATTTAATTAAAGTTTCACTAGTTTTTCCAAATGCTGTTAATTATGCTGCTATCTAAAATTAAATCTCTCCCCAAACCCTTGTACATTTCTTCTGCTCATCTGATACAGATATAATTAAATTGCTGCAAGTTCACCTAAATGCACCCAAATATTATAACAGAAAATATGAAAAACTAGAGTTTCGGTAACTACTTAAGAAGCTGATATTTTAATGGGATTTCTACAATCCCTAAGGAAAACCAATAAACGTGTAAGTATGCATGTGTGCGCGCACACGCACGTACAATCTATCTCAAAATTCCTCTGGAAGTAAATTTCTCTCTTTATATCTATGATGCTGCAGTGAATACCATAGACAAATATAGTTTCAAAGGTTTTCTACCAGCAAAAGAAATGAATTTTTAAGATTCTGGGCAATTAATTTCTGGAACAAGGTGAACTCTAGCTATAATACTTCTGTGCCACCATTTTCTAAACAACAAAAATTTATTAATAGCAGCTAAACAAGGTGCTCTTTAAAAAAAAAATTCGGGATTCAGGCTTCCTGGTATTGAGTCCCAAATACCAAGTGGAAAAAAGCCAAACTAGACAATGCTAACTTAATTCTACACATGCAAGTTATTTTCCAGTGAGTAAACAAAGGATGATGCTAACTCCCAAACTTATTTTATTAAGCATATGCAAGATGAAAATGCATTGATCAAACAAGGTCTACAAACATCAGACTTATTTTCTTTCTCTTACTTGATTCTGACAGTTGTCATTTTAATTGCTCTACATGGGATAGTATTCAGCCGTCTGAAATCAACATGTTCTCTAATTACACCTAATCTGTCTAACAGACAATTGTAGGTTCATTATTACAAATGCTTCTTTAAGAAACAAAAAGTTACTCCGGGAATGATCACTACTTGCCATGGCATGAATCCAGAGGTAGAGTCACGTGCAGGCTGGGGTCTTTTGAAACTGACTGATCTCTTTTCCAAAATTTCTTTTAATTCTAGTCAAGAGACCAGCAAGTGAGAAGGAGACTTTTTCTAACACACACTTCATAACCAAAATCTTGGGAGAGAAGGCTGGGTCTCAGCAGAACTGTGAGTCATAAAAAATCCACTGTGAAGACATTTTGTTTACCAACATCCTTACTCATTCCTGGTTCGGCCAGTCATTCCTTCTCCCATTCCTTTAGTACAGGGGTTCTCAAACTTCATTGCATTTTGTAATCCTGAGGAGCTTTAACAAATGCTGATGTTTGAGGTCCACCCCCAGAGTCTGAGTAGGTCTGGGGTACAGCCCAGGAATCGGAATTTGTATAAGCTCCCCAGGTTATTCTGACGCTCAGCATGTACTTTAGGCCTATCAAGGTTAGCTACCTGATAATAAGGGTATATTTACTGATCAATTAAATAAAGATATATTTACTGATCAATTACTTGATCAGTTTACTGATCAAGTTACCACATGTCAAAGGGATATTTTGCATGTTCAAAGGACGCCTAATAGAATTTAAGTTAAATAGTGGTGCTCCAATGTCTATAATTAATTTTAAATACCTCAACATAGACAGTATGATATTTTACATGTGCAGTTAGTGCAAGTTTCAACTGAGGCAACTGATTGCCTTCATCAGAAAGTTATATTCCAGGAGAGTACAACCCTCATCTTATGAAAAAAGGCCGAGCCCAGCAAGTGCTACTTTTATATATCTCTATGAGCCTTGGAAGTTCATGTAAGGCACGTAATGAATGTCACAAATATGGTTGTGCTGGGGAAAATAGTAGCCTGTAATGAACGTCTCTATGGGCTCTCGTTAGTAAAAATTAAGACAATCAAGGTATGTGGATTGGCAAAATATTTTAATGACATCCTCTAACATTGAATAAATGAGGTATAAGAATCTAGTAAGGCCAGTTGTCTGGGCTTTTGCTTTGCAGTCTGGTCCTGTGTCCAACCATTGGTTCAGGAGGAATTTGGGTCATGTGATGCCAAATTTAAAGGGAAGAGAATCCTGCTTTTGCACTGGTGTCAATTTAAGCCTAAAATCCTGGACTTCATCAAAGCTGCAGAAAAGGCAGTAAGCTTACATTTGTCTACTTTTTTTTGTTTTGTTTTGTTAGTGTCTTGTTTTGTTGCCCAAGCTCGAATGCAGTGGCACCGTACTCTCCAACTCCTGGGCTCATGTGTGATCCTCCTGTATCAGCCTCCCAAGTAGCTGGGACTATGTGTGTGCCAACACACTGTGGTGATTTTAAAAAATATTTTTGTAGAGACGAGGTTTTGCTATGTTGCCCAGGCTGGTCTCAAACTCCTGGGCTCAAGTGATCCTCCTGCTGCCACCTTCCAAAGTGTTAGGATTGCAGGCTTGAGTCACCATACCCAGCTCATTGCCTTCTAATAAATGCTTGTTAACAATATGCTCGCACTTGTGGAAGATTTCAGTCTGGTCTGAAGCGTGAAGCTGTGGCTTAAAGTTGTGATGAGGTAGCCATCCCTCATTTACCTCAAACACTTCTGTGGCTCTCCACTATTTTTTAGAAAGATCCTGAGTTGCTCATGACCAAATTAACTTAGCTCAGTTTACATCAGGTGAAGAGGGTTAAATATTTGGGGCGAGGGTCCCCTCTGCACAATGAATAAATACCTCTAGGTGACTTCCTAATCTCCCCATTTATAAGAATGGTCCCAGCGAGAATAGAGACTGAAATCAAATGGTGTTTTTTTTTTTTTTAAAGGTTTAAACTAATATACTGTTTTCAGCTACTCTTTCAACTTATTCAAAGACACAGAGAGAAAACAGGAGCTCATACTATAACATAGGCTTTTACATTCCTCAATTTGAGGAGTCAGGAAATGCCATGTTCTTCTCTGGGGGTCTTTCAGTTAGCTAGCATTCCAGGAATGTTAATTTGTTCCAAGCAACATTAGAAATTAATGGGGTAAGTGCTGGATAAGTGTAGGTGATTGGTATAAAAGCTGCCTTCTTGAGTTAATGCCTGAGAAGTCAACAAGCCTATGATTTCTAAAGTCCTGTTTCATTTGAAGTTTGAATGCGAAAGCACTAATTACTGCAGTGGAGAGATATCTTCTATATCGTAAGAAATAGGTAGATAATATTTGGCATAATTTCTGATAGTACTACAATATAACTATAGCTAATATATATAGCATGCATATTATCACTTCTTATGTTTCTGCAGAGACCTCTAGAAAATTTAAAAAAATGAATGCTGGTTTACAAATGGAGTAGATTCTCTATATAATGGATGTCTTAGTCCATTCGAGTTGCTATAACAAAATACCATACACTGGGTGGCTTATAGACAACAGAAATGTATTTCTCATAGTTCTGGAGTCTAGGAATTCCAAGATCAAGGTGCTGGCAGGTTTGGTGTCTGGTGAGGGCCCATTCTCTTTCATAAGGACACTCATTTCATTTAGGAGGGCACTGCCTGCATGATGTAATCATCTCCCAAAGGCTGTATCTCCTGATATCATCACATGGGGAATTAGGCTTCAACATATAAATTTTGGGGGGACATAAACATTCAAACCACAGCAGCAAAGTAATCACAATATAGGGCAGTTAGATTTAAGTGTAATATACTGGGGGAATCATAAAAGAGAGTTGTATCATCAATTTCTTTGCCTCCTTCCCTATCATCAGGGAAGATATTTAACTGGTCCAGGGTCACATGACTCCATGTGCACCAATAGCAATAACTTCATTTAATACTTTATTGGTTAAAAAAGTACAGTTTCCTATACTTACATGTGCCCATTTCCATTTCATGCTGTCCCTCTCCTCTTTATTTACAAAAGCATGAGAACTTGATCCACAAGTGATTTCTTTGAGATGTAACTCTTATTTTATCCAAAAAGAGGTGTTGGAACATGCTTTCAATATCAAAAGCAGGCCCTGTGCACATTTTCACACAAATGACTTACACCATTAACTCTCCTCCAATGAACACAAAGCCTTCTGCCTTCAGTGATAACTAAGGTGCTCACAGTTACCAGATAGTTGTATAGGCCTGACTTCTTTACTGGACTCTGTAAAGGCAGGCATATGCTAAATTAGTTATATGATCTCTATTATCCATGAAATTATAAATTAGAACAACAGTTGTCAAACTGTGGTCATGATCTATAGTAAGAAATACATTCATCATAGTCACTCAGAATACATTGTGCATACATGCATATTCCTGGGTGTCTGTGTCTGCACATATCTAAAACACCACTTCCCCAGGGAAACTTCCTGACTTACTGAACCAGGTCAGGTCCCCCTTTTATAGTCTCTCTTAGCACTCTGTTTTTTCTCCTTTCTAGTACTTATTATAATTGGAATGAAATAAGTAATAATGATGTTGAACCCATCTCTGGAACTATATTCTAAGGTTCATGAGGGCAGGGGCCTTCCTCTTTTCTTATTGAACAGCAGTCTGGGGAAAATTGATCTGGGGCAATATTATGTATGCAAGAGCTGCTTAGTAAGTGCTCATGACCTAGTTAAATGGTTAAAGCCCTCAGCAAGGAGCAGATCCCTGGGTCCTTTTCTTATTTGGAAATCTCAAGGCGGAGCTTGAATAGGTAACCCAACATGTTCATTGGCATGGTTTAGAGAACAGTAGCTCCAACATGGTGCCAGGGCAGAGGGGATGCATCTGGGGAGCTGGGTCCTATATGAGGTCAGAATATGTTATTGATGAGCTCACCTTTTCTCCTTTTTATTTCTTTGGGACTTGAATATCTTCCTGGTTGGTATCCTCTCATACTTATTGCCTCTCTCTTTCTTCCTCTCATTTCTTCCTTTGTTCCATCACTACCAGCTTAACTTAACTCAGTTTTACTTATTTCCCTTTTGACCAACTTACTGTCTCTAAAAATATCAAAACTTTTACTAGAAAGGGTGTGTTCTAGAAAGTTGGGTAAATGTATGTTATTGTTTGCTGCTTAGTTTCCTTATCCCTCTGAAGAAATTAATTAGAAAATAATATATTCATTTTGCAAAATAAGCTTAATAAAGACAGGACCTAAGAACTTTTCTTTGGTTAACCAATGAGAAGAAGCTCCTTCTACAGAACAATATTTACATGCTATGAGTTGGCCACTTTTTTAGTAAGATGTATTAAATTGCATGCATATGTCCAGAATCAATTAAAGGGGAAATCTAGAACTCGAATCTAAATCAATTTTTTTTCGATTGCCTTCTTTCTCAAGAGTGAAATCCCCTCAGCTGAATGACAAATAATGATCAACAGACAAGGTTTATGTCATTATTCCTGCAAGTAGGAAGTTGGTATAAAACAAAACTCCTACCTCACATCAAAGAGAAGTCTGTTTTCTGATCATCCTTACGGGAAGTTAGCTTTAGAGAAGGCTGGTTTGCTCCCATCAAGCTTCTTATTATAGCCAAAACTGACTTCTTGTTCCAGCAAAGCAAGACATTCCCAGGCCACATGGTAACAGAGGCCTGGGACACTATGATGCCCACGGTCCTTATTTCTATGTATGAATGCTCACAGGAATGTGTTCATGACATGTGACAAAGTCAGCTTGTGAGTTGCTGATACACATCTCTCTTGGACCATGCAACTGCTGCCATAGGGATTTATGGCAGTGTCCTTGCCCTGCAGACATGTATATACATCTGAGGCATGCTCCCTAGATATTACAAGAGTCCTGTCTGGCTGCAGGCATTGACTGACTTCTCCTTTTCATCTCAACTTGAAACCAGTGTCCTGCTCCCACCCAGTGCCACATGAAATCCAAGGAATCAAAGTGTGATCTTCCCTGCCATTCCTCATGTTCAAAACATGTGCCATCATGCAATATTAAAGTTTAAATCCTAGAACTCTGTTAATGCTGTGAAATAGGTGAGTAGGTGGCAAGAATTACTATTCTGACTGTGCAGTGGAGAAATCTCATTCATGGCAAAAAGCAGAGAGCTGACTTTCTATTTGGGGTTGCCTTTCATTCCTCCTCCCCTTGCAGAGATAGTGAAAAATGCCTAGCTATTTTTCAGATGCGATATTTACTTTTTTCCCAAGCAGTTCTTTGGAGAAATATACAAAAATAGTTCATAAAACCACAAAATAATAAAGGTAAAATAAAACTAATTTCTAGCCTATGATTTCTGGAAAAATGAGAGAACTTTATTTAAACTTGGTAATCTTTTCTGGGAGAGTTTTATTAACTTAACAGATCATGAAATAATGAAAACAATGCCTTAAAATGCATATTTCTATCAATTATTATATGCAGATTTCAGTGTATACAAATAAAGATATTCAAATATAACTAAACCTAGAGGTCTTATCAGAAAATGGTTCCCAAAATGAATTATTGTTGCAATTGGCAAAATATGATGTAAATAGGCATTTTTGGCTTTTAGATAAACTTCATAAAACTTTCAACAGGATACATCTTTGCTTTCCATAAAGAAATAAACAAGGTAAAGTGAAAAGAATGTTGAATTAGGTCTGACTTCCGACCTTGCTTTTAGTAAATGAGAATGTCTCAGCTAAGTCACTCAGAATCTGTTTCCTAATCTATAAATTAAAGGATTTGGCCTAGATAATTTCTGGTCTTTTCTGGTTTCAAAAAAACCCTTTATTCTACACAGGAGCTGGGAAACTATTTAATCTTAAAGATTGCAGATATCTTTAGTACGTTAGAGTGTTACCTAAATTTTTCATCAACCTTGAGAAACGTATTAGCTGCTAATAGTTTTAGCTTGCTGCTCTATGTTTAATTCAAGTTTAAGATGTTAAAATAAACAAAAAATAATCCTGTAACAATACAGAACAACAACAACAACAACAACAAAACATTGTGGAGATGGGGGTACAGTGGGACTTTCAGAAGTGTTTAGAATCTTGCCTTCCTCCCATGCCCAAATTTCAAATAAATGTTGATAGCCAGTGAATTGTAAAATAAATGGATTTATTGTCACTGTAAATTTAGAAAATTTTGACCTCTCTTGTGCCATGCCTTTTTAAAATAAAACTTAAAAATGTTTATTTATGTTTTATTTAAAAGACGTGGGGCACAATTCAAGGTTAGGTATACAAATGTTCATCATGCAGGTACCCTTGTTGATGAGGTGTGCCCCCCTCCCCTGGCAGTTTCCCTCAACTACCAATCCTATCCTCCAAAAAATTAAAATTTAAAAAAAATAGAAGATTTCAGAATTAAAGGAAGTGGAATAAGATGTACACATAAGCTACCACACTTCTCCTTTCACTGGTTACTTGGAAAAGTATGTCATGAGTGAAGAATATCACCCATTTCAACACTCAGACCTTTCTCCTCATGGTAAAATAATCAATTTAAACATTGTCATAAATTGAAACCAGTTAAGGGAAAACAGAAACATGGTTCCATGACCTAAATTGTCATTAGCTGAGAATTATCTATCTTTTCTTGTTAGCTATAATAAACAAAGTCATTTAGCGTTGTTAATCATGCATGTGCTCTTGGCTTCACTAAGCAATGCAATTTTACATTTGCATATATCATTTCTTGATTTATGTCTAATTTTGCCTTCATGCTGAAAGTTCTATAAAGGTAGACTGGTTCTGATCATCATGTAATCCCTAGCGCCTAGTACAATGCTAGACATTTAGTAGGTGATCAGTAAAGCAGGTAATGAATAATTGAACTTGTGGAAGAATAAGCAAGTGATATGCATGATTGCTTGAGGGTCAAGGAAACTTCCAGGGTGAAAAGAAGAGTAGGGAGGGTGAATTTTTTAAAATTTCAGTTGAATTCATGTGAGACAAAAGATGGCTTATTATTTCTGTTATGTAGACTTTGCAAACTACTGGACAGTTATGAGACTTTTTTAAGCTCAGAGATAGGTCAAGGCTATAGGTGGCAGTTCCTGGATGCTAAACAAAGCAAGAAACTGTTTAATTTTTTTTGCTTTTGTTGCTTTTAATGACACACAGACAAGGCCCTAACACAGGCAAGACCCTCGCTACAAGGCTATATGTATTTTTCTAGAAAGGGTCAAACTAAAATGAATTAACTGCTTGGTATCATGTTTTCATCTGCCTTTCATTTTCCAAAAGAGTGTATTATACTTGCTTAGACTTCAGCAATTTTAAAATTCCTGATCTTAATGTCCTCTAAAATGTACAGATTTTATAGCTTAGATTTTAAGAGACACCATTGCCTGACAGGGTAATGACAGTTTTATCTGTACTGGTGACTGGATTTGCTGTGATACTTAAATAATAATCCAAATCAAATGATTTTTTTTTGAGAGTATGTCAGGAAAGGAGAAAGAAAAGAGCAAAATGCATAGCATTTAACTTGGTTTAAAAACACAACACACTGCAGCTTCCCATAGCTTCTTATTTTACTGGAAAAAAATTCCCTTAGCAATTCATCTTCCTTTGGGTACATGAATGACATTTTACTGTGATGTGATTATAAGAAACAAAATCCCTCAGAGATGCTGCCTTAAAATATTTCTCTTTATAATGTTCTGAGCTCGACAAACCTTGGTAGAAAACAGAATACTCTTAATTATGAATAAATTAACTAAATTAGTAACATGAGATGGATATGCAATTAAGGGATTGTTAATTAAAACTGGAAACACAGCTGTATACAGCTTAGAGATGAATCATACCAGTAATGACGCAGATGTTTATAAAATGTGATTATCTTTAGTGGAGACAGCACTGCATCTCCCAAGCCCATTCTTATATTGTGTCACTGAAATGGTTTTTAAACCCGTGAACACTAGGAATCAGGATCTCAGGGACGGCAAATTAGGCTCCCTAGATATGGGAATTAGTGTTGTCTGAATGTCAGCAATTTGATTCTCCAGCTTTCAAAGAATGTAGATATGGAGCCAACAACAAACATCTGTTAGTTGCATGGTCTTCAAAAACAAAAACAACAAAAAGTTGCTGGCAAACCAGTCCTTGCTTCAATCAGGGAAGACAGTAAAGTATCTGTAAACAGTCACACCGCTGTGTGTGAGCCTAAGAAACATACAGAGAATGCAGCCCCAGGGCACAGTGCCCTGTGCACAAATGGTGAATGCACCCTCTGCCGGCAGAGGCTCTAAAACATCTTTTGCTATTTTCCAGACCATCAACCCAGAAAGAAAAACAAAATCTCCACAACTAAAGGAAGCAGTAGCAAAATGCTACTATATTCACTGTATGTTTAAATGTATTAAAATTATCAATGATTCTAGTGTACTTTGGAAATTTTCATCTTTTGCCCCATGTACAATTCCCATTTGTCCCAGGGAAGAGGAATGTTCCTATGGATCTGGATTTTAATAGAGTTACACGATCTTTGCATAGACTTCATTTGGACAATGTAGGGGGAGGGGCTGGATATGGTATCATAACCCTAGCTTAATAATTATGGAATGAGACTCTCAGCTAAATGGACTATAATCTTTGAAATTCAGGTTTTTGGTTTCTGGACACAAACTTGTGACATTATTCAAAACCAACAACTCTGTCAAGCTGACGGTGCTTACAGATGTGGAAGATTTCAGTTTTGCTATGTAAAGTGCAAACTAACCACTGCAAGATCAAGTTGAAAAAGCAGTAATATTTACTTTTAGATATTGACCAACAGAACATAATATTTTTCACCTTAGTTTAGCTTTTTTTCCCCAAAGTTATCAATTTCCATAACAAAAGCTGGTTCTAAAGGAAACAAAATAAAACAGGATATAGTCTCACATGAGTTGCTACTAACAAAAAAATGCAAAAACCTTAGGATATTTTGCTTTATTCAGAGGAGACCGTTTACTGCAATTTTTATTGAATTATTTGGGTGATTTGAGGCCCAAATAAACAATTCAATTTTCCATTATATATTGACCATGGACATATGGTGGTGTAACTGAATTGTGTGTTTGTTAAAACATGCACATACACTTTCAGGAATGAATGAGAAAAATGCAAACATATAAAAAGATACACTGCTATATACTGCTTTCATGTTGGATACCTATAAATGTGGGATTTGTTAAATTTTGGTTACAAAGTCTTTCTATCCTACGTGTTAGTCTCAAGTACAGGCTTTGCCTATAACTTCAGTATTGATTTGCTGTTATACAGTTTCCAACTTGTCTGAATTTCATTACCTGAAGAGACAGCTTGCAATTCCATATACAGGTATAATAAAAGCAAGATGACTACATGTATTCTGTGAGCTTTGGAAGGGCACTTTTTCTCTAATATGTTGGGCCAAATTTTTCATGAGTTTGTTATTCTGTTGCAAATGGTGATGACAAAGCCAATAACATCTATTATTTGCCAGCATTTGTATTCATATTTTCAATTCTGAACCTACCTATAATCACACCAGTATCAGAATCCATTTGTGACATACCTAGCTATTTATCTACCTAACAGCTATTCATTTTTTTATTCCTTGGTAAGGAAGGTCAATTATGCTCAGGACATGAAAAAATCCAGCTCTGGGGGAAGAATTAAATCTGGTCTAAACCAATCATGGTAAACTCATTCATTGTAGCCAGTGATTGGTTTAAAGAGGCTCAGTGAAGGCTGGTTGCAGTGCCTCGTGCCTGTAACCCTAGCACTTTGGGAGGCCAAGGCTGGAGGATTGCTTGAGCCCAGGAGTTCTAGACCAGCCTGGGAAACATAGTGAGACCTTATCTCTGCAAAAACATTTAAAAAATAAGCCAAGCATGGTGGCATATGCCTGCAGTCCCAGCTGAGGCAGAAGGATCTCCTGAACCCAGGAGGTCGAGGCTGCGGTGAGCTGTGATCATGCCACTGCACTCCAGCCTGGGAATAAGATCCCAATACAAAAAAAGAGGTTCAATGAGACCCAGTTCTGGATAACACATAAAGAAAAATCTGCTGGGGACTATATGGGAAAATGTTTTCTTTTCCAAACACAGACACACATAAATGCTGCTCTTCCTGCACCTTATTCCCTTCCTTCTTGCTTTGATTATTGTTGTCTGAGGATACACTACTTGGTGCAGTGGGAAGTCATCTTGGGACCATGCGGAGAAAGACAAGAGACTCCAGAGCAGCTGACCTGGAGTCTTGACATAGTTCATTTCTTGAATTATCTAGCTCTAGAACTGATGGCCTTTGGACTACTGGTTATGCTATATCAGTGGTTCTCAAAGTGCAGTTCCTGACCACAGTAGCATCAGCATCACCTGGGAGCTTCTAGAAATGCAGGATTTCAGAATTCCACTCCAGACCTAGTGCATCAGAAACTCTGGGTGGAGCCTGTCAGCCTGTATTAACAAGCCCTCCAGGGGATTCTGATGCATGCTAATGTTTGGAACCACGGTTTTGGATTATCAAATGTCTCTGTTATTTCAAATATCTATTATTTATGATAGTGTTTTCAAAACTCGCCTGATTTCACTGTGCTTCATGTTAAAAACATAGATTCCCAAACCTACTGAATCAGACTTGCCAGTGAAGGGAAGGACTTGACAATTAGTAATTTAATCAAGTGCCCCTGAGATGATTCTTACAACTAGAAAAGTTTGGGAAAAACAAAGTTAAGGGCTTTAAAATTGGGCATTCTGTTACTGGCTTCTGAATGCATTCTTTTAAAAAATTTATTTATTTATTATAAAGATGTGGGGTACAATTCAGGGTTAGGTAAATAAACATTGATCGTGCAGGTACCCTTGTTGATGAAGTATGCCCCCCCGTCGCCCTAGCAGTTTCCTTCAACTGCCAATTGCTTTCTTATAGTATAATTGTTCAAGGCCAGCTTATGAGTGAGAACATATGGAACTCAGTTCTTTTTTTCTGTGATAAATCACTGAGTATGATTGACTCCAAATCCATCCAGGTTGCTGCAAAGTCCATATATTTGTCCTTCTTTATGGCTGCATAATATTCCATTGTGTATATGTACCACAAGCTTCAATGGGCAACACGGTTGGTTCCATGTTTCTGCTATTGTGAACAGAGCTGCAACAAACATACGTGTGCAGGTATCTTTTTTGTAGAATAATTTGAGTTCCTCCGGGTAATTTCCCAATAGGGGAATTGCTGGGTCATATGGAAGGCCAATTTCTTGTTCTTTCAGAAATCGCCACACTGCCTTCCAAAGAGGTTGTACTAGTCTGCATTCCCACCAGCAGTGTAGAAACGTTCCTTTTTCTCCGCATCCTCGCCAGCATCTCTTGTTGTTTGTTTTATTAATGATGGCCATTCTTACAGGGGTTAGGTGGTATCTCAGTGTGGTTTTGATTTGCATTTCTCTGATGATGAGGGAGGCTGAGCACTCTTTCATGTTGGCTGCCTGTGTATCTTCTTTTGAGAAGTGTCTACTCATGTCTTTTGCCCACTTTTTAAACGGGCTGCATGTTTTTTCCTTTTGGCGCGTTTGAGTTCCTTGAAGATCCTAGATGTTAGGCCTTTATCAGATATACAGTTGGCAAATTTTTTTTCCCATTCTGTGGGCTGTCTCCCTGTTCTCTAACCAACACAGCATCTGCAATTCATTGTTTCCACTTGCTGCAGCTCCAAGACCCCTCAGGTAAGTAGATACTAGCTCTTGCCTTGGCAAGTATATTATGAAGTCTTAGTTTGGAGAGCCTTTGACTTAAAGTGGGCTCTCCAAACTAAGACTTCATAATATACTTGTTAAGGTAAGAGCTAGTATCTACTTACCTGAGTGGTCAGGTGTACATTTCTAAGATGTTGGTTTCCTTGTTTAATTGTTATTTTGAATTCTTGATCTTTTACATTCGGAACCTGTTTACCCTAACTCCCCACTTCAGTTACAGTCTGAATACCTAACCTCTTGCACATTCTTGACTTGAGCTATCTGGTGGCCTCATCAACCCTGCCAGGATTTCAGAGCCTCTCTCAAGTAATTACAGGAGTAATCATGCATTCCTTAACTCTTAGGCTGCATTCTCAGAGGCCAGTTTCCTACCTGCTGAACTTGAACCTGCTGATGCCCATGAGGCTGGCATGAAACCAGGAGCAATTAGTCTGTTAAAAAACTAAACATATATTCCTGAAGTCTGAAAAAAAAATGTCTGCCAATCCAAAGAGAAATAATTGAGAACTATAAAATATTTAACTCTAAATGGTCTGAAATCATCAATGTTCTTTCAGGTTGAATGAATATTTTACATTAAAAACTTTCTGTTCTTTGTATACTTGGACAAATAAGCTAAAAAGGTAAAAAAAAATTATCCTAATAAAAGTGTTTCCTTATGAGTGACAAATGTAAAGAGTCACAAAGAGAATCGAGGCAAATAATTTAATTATGTTTCCTCTCCCCCAATTATGTGTACTTCATTTGCTTAGATATTACCTATTTCTGGTTTGCTAATCTCCCTACCATGTTCCCTATACCTCAGTCATTCCTGACTTCTAACTACCCCAGGTTATATCAGATCTTCCAGACCTCTAGGCCTTTGCATGTGCTGTTCTTTCTTTCTAAAAACCCTTTCAGTTTTTCTTTCTACCTTTTGAAATCCTACTTATTACTCAAGTCTTAGCTCAAATGTCATCCTTAGTGTAAAATTAATTGCTAACTCTTTTGTACATTAATATCACTTTTGGGGCTCAAATTTCTAGTGGAGCCCTTGATGTACTGCACGTAGTGCATGTATCAGTCATCCTTGAAAGGAGCCTGTATCACGTACATCTTTGTCCCTACTGTCAAGTAGAGGGTCTGAAGCTTAATGTAGACACTGAAAAAACACAGAACCGAATTTCAGGCAAAGCGATTTCCAAGCAGAAATAGTCACCAAAAAGTGCCTTAATTTACTTACTTGTTTTACATGTTTTATATACTTCGTTGCAAGTAGGAGGCTGATGAAGAATGTTGGGTTTTTGCTGTGTAATGGAGGATCCCAGCTTGGGTGCCAGGGGTCGAGCTTAAGACAGAAATGTAGATAAATGTGGCAAATTGGTGGGATGGGCAGTGTATCTCACAGGGACTGAGAAAAAACTCAAGCTCTAACCATTTCTAGTTACACATCCAGTTATCTCTAAGAGATCGGTGGCTTTCCAGATATCATCTATTGCAGGGAGACCAAGGAGGTCTCTTAGGAGAAGGCATAAAGGAAAGGATGTGTTATAAACCAGGTGCTTCACTCAGTAGAAAAATCTCAGTCAACAAGAGAAAGAATGGTTTTGAGGACATTGTGTTGTCTGCCACTTAAATTTATCCTCTGATTCAGTCGTGTCTGAGTACCATGCAGGTAAATAAGAAAGATTTGAAAGGCCATGTGCCAGATGGGATGCTTTCTGCTGCAGGTAATAAAAAATCCAACTCAATATGTCTCAAACAGTCAAGGAGCAGAAGCACAATGATATCATTAGGACTCAGATTCTTCCCATCTTTCCACTCTGTCATTTCTAGGTGAACTCATTGCACAATCACAACATGGTGCCGAGGTTCTGGTTTATTCACTCATTCATTCAACAAATATTTACCATGCTAGGATCTGTACTTAGGTGCTTTGGATACATTATCAAACAAAACAGACAATATATCTGGCCTCACGGAGCTCACTTTCTCATGGTAAGAGATAGACAATTATAAAAGTATGTTAAACATGTTCATTCTGCAGTTTGAGTGTATGGAAAGAAAAAAAAGGAAAACAGGACAGATGTTCCATTTGCTGTATAATATATCACCTTAGAACTTTATTGGCTAAAAAAAAAAGTATCGCTATTGCTCATGGTTCTGTGAGCTAAGTGTGTCAGTTGGGTATTTTTCTTGCTCGGGGTCTTCCATGTGTTTGCAGTCTAGGCTCTACTAGGATGGCCGTCGCAGACAGTTTTTCCACTCACACATCGGGCGCCTCACTTGGGATGGCTGGGAGTATCCAGCCAACAGCTTGGGGATGGCCAGGCATTTCTGTCTTTCCATGTAACTTCTCCATGTGGCTAGCATAGTGGCCTTAGAGTCATTGGACTTCTTACCGAGCAGCTCACTTTTCCTAGAGTGAGCATTCCAAGAGACAAAGACAGAAACTGTAAGACTTCTTCTGATTTAGGTTTGGACTGCTTGCAGAATCAATTCTGCTGCCTTTAATTTGCTGCATAGGACCAGCTCAGACTCAGTGTGGGAGGGGGACTACACAAGGTGCAATTTCCTAGAGACATGATTAATGGGGAGTGGGGAGACACATTTGTAGAAGAGATACCATAAAATGTAAGGGGTGCTGGATTGAGATGGCTGAGAACAGCGAGGTAGGGCAAGTTGCTGTTTATTTTATTTTATTTTTAATTTAAATTTTTTTTTTTTATTTTAAAGATGTGGGGTGGTTAGGCGTGGTGGTTCAGTCTGTAATCCCAGCACTTTGGGAAGCTGAGGTGAGAGGATTGCCCAAGCCTGGGGGTTCGAGACCAGCCTGGGCAACTTGGTGAGACCTCATCTCTACAATAAATTTAAAAAAAACTAGCCAGGTGTGGTAGCATGTATCTGTAGTTCCAGCTAGTTGGAAGGCTGAGGTGGAAGGATCGCCTGAACCTAGCAGGTCGAGGCTTTCGTTGCTGTGAGCATGTCACTGCATTCCAGCCTGGGTGACAAGAGTGAGACTCAAACTCAAAACAATTAAAAAATAAATAACAAATAAAGATGTGGGGTACAATTCAGGGTTATATATACAAATGTTCATTATGCAGGTACCCTTGCTGATGAGTTGTGTCCCCCCTCCCAGGCAGATTCCTACTACTGCCAATCCTGCCTCCCCACCCCTGGCAGTTTCCCACTACTGCCAATTATATTTTACTTTTTATTTAAAAAAATATTTAGAGACAGGGCCTTGCACTCTCACCCAGGCTGGAGTGCAGTGGTGCAATCATAGTTCACAGTAACCTTGAACTCCTGGGCTCAAGTGATCCTCACACCTCAGCCTTCCAAATAGCTAGGATTACATACACACTCCACTATGACTGGCTAATTTTTTTAAATTTTTATTTTTGTAGAGATGAGATCGTGCTATGTTGCTTAGGCTGGTCTTGAACACCTGGCCTCAAGCGATACCCCTGCCTTAGCGTCCCAAAGTGCTGGGATTACAGGTGTGTACTATTGCACTGGGCAAGGTTGCTGTTTAAATAATCAACAAGGTTTCTTTAAGAATTTGAGATCTGAGCAAGACTTGAAGGAAGTGACAGAGTTAGTCACATAGATATCTGTAGGAAAAAGCACTTCAGGTAGAGGGAAGAACTAGGCACAGTTTCTGGAAGAAGAATAATGTTGGTATAGTTCCCTAGATGAGGAAAACCTTTCTCAGAAGCTCCCTTAACTGACTGCCCCTTTTATCTTATTGCCTGAGATTGCATAAGATGCCCATATCCAATCTCTGACTAGAAGACCAAGATTACCAGACCACCATGAAAGAGCTCAAGACTATCATTATTCATTCCCTTGGGCTGGGGCCTTCCCGGATGCACATGGTGGAGGAGAACAGAATCTCAATAAGCCTGGCCTTTCCCAGCAAGGGAGAAGGTTATATGTGCACAGATTTGCGGAGTGGAAAACAATAGATTAAACAATACTCCTTTGGGGCCTATCTCACAGAAGACAACTCATCCTATTTTTCCAGAGATAGGTCCTGACTACAAGCAGAGAATTCTCATGCTCCGTGTAGAAGCAGAAAAGGCTTGAAAGGAAACTGCAGTGGCCAGGATAAGCATCTGATTTGCCCAGCAGCAAAGAATCCACTACCCAAAGTCAAGGAAAGGGTTTAACAGAGTACGCTCAGCAGACAGGCAGCAGGTAGTAGCCATAATGAGAAAAGGTGCCTCGGAAAGGAAAATTCGGCATGGCATTGAAATACATTGAGATGCATGATTAGTGAAGGTTTAATCTAAGAGGCTAACATTCGAATTCCCGAGTACAGCATAGCCACAATGGCTGCAGTACCATGGGTCACTTTATTGCCCCTAAAATTTAAGTGTCTGATGGGAAAGCTTGACCTGAGAATTGGGGATCCTGACTTGTTTGAAGCAATTCAACATCTTTTTATGTTTTCTAAATGCCACCCACACTTGAGTCTTTTGTGTTACAAAAAGAAAGTATATAAAGAGGTAGTTCTGTGAATATTTATTGATGGAGACAGAGGCAAATATTTAGAAAGGCTAAATCAAATTGAGATAATAAAGATATGTAAGCTATAATTCAGAGGAAAGGAATGCCAAAAGTAGAAAGGGATAGACTGTGGAGTTCATAACTGTGCTCTCATATTTTTCCTGCCAGTGCAGGCAGCTGTTGGTAGAAATTATTATATTAAGCTGAAAGCGTGCTCAATTTTAACAAAAGGATGCAGATATGATGCATCAGTTGATTATAAGACAAATTAAAATATTTCATTGCAAATATAGAATACCAAGTGGTACCATGTATAACATTTGAAAGTACTTTTACTTTTTTAAAAAATAAGAATGCTTTCCCCTCACATTTGTAGAAAGAAATTTGGTTCAATTGTATTCGACATGTGTTTGGTGGGAACCCATTAAATGTATAATACAATGAAATATCAATAGGTTATAGAAAAGAAGAGAGCTTGTCTTCTTACAACCCAGCAGGGCAGAAAGGATTAAACCCTTCCTATAAAGGGAGAACAAATGGATGCGAAAAAATGCTGTGTAATCTAGTTCAGAAAAGTGAGAAAGTTTAGAAAGGTTTCATGGCGATGAACTGCAGTTCTAATAATAAAACTTAACATTTTAATAGCATTTAATAATGTTTGAGGCACTTTCACAGACCTTATCTCATTGTTTCACATGGACCTTGCAAGACAGGTGGAATTTGGATAAGTAATTCCCTTTAAAAAATATCTGAAAATATACGACATTTAGCCTGAAGAATGCCTTTTTTAGAATAAAACTAAAAGGTATGTGAGGGAAATAGAGAGCAAGATTTTGGTCCTGATTCCACAATTAACTAGCTGGTTGAATTATGACATATCATGTGATGTCTTTGTAAAATCAAGGGTTAGATTTCTGAACTTTCAGAAATAAAATCCCCTGGATCAATGAGTCATAACAACTTAAACGGTCCTCTTTCTTGAAGTGAAACTTATGCATGGTAGTACAATGGTCATTAAATAATATAGTATTAAAATTAATTAAATAGAGCCTCTTAAAGAATGATTGCTGATGTGTAAAGCTAAGGATATTAAAATATTCAGTAATTTAAAATGGATTTTAAAGCAATGAAATAACATTGATGGATTCAGTTGTGTTCAATGTAGATTTAGCAGCTCCGTTTATGTATGCTTGCAGCAACCTGCTCCATAGCCTTGGCTTTAGGATTTGGCAAGATTCTTTAAATATAGACGGAGGCTTTAGGCTTATCCAAGTTGATTGGAAAACAAAAACAAAAACAAAAAAAAAACAGGTTCCTAGATGCAACTACGCAAAATGTATAGTGGAATCAACGCAAAGCAATCATTGTTATTATCAAGGAAAAACAAAGTATATGCAACATTGGTAAGTGACTAACAACTTCTCTGTGTCTGGAGGACTGCACATTATCAGCTAATTACCTATTTTTCTCCAATATTCTTTGCATATCATCTCCACATCAGAAAAAACAACAAAAAAACCCAAAAAAAAACCAGTGCTTCAAAAGCTTTATAAGACCTCTGCTACTAAACAAGATGTAGTGATAAGGACCAAATTTACCTTCTGTTCTGAAATAACCAAAATAGGAACAAAATATATATAATGATGAATCATAAGGCAATGGACGCAAGGCAAGGAAGGATAGTGACTCTTGAGAGATAGGAAACATATGTGGTAAGCCCCCAAATTGTCATAGCTTATTACCATGAGGGAGTTTCTGGTCCGTAGCACAGGGAAGAAAGACCCAGGAGGATCCTGGCAGACGTGTTGAGTTGAGGAGGTATAAGTGAGAGTCCAGGAAGACTAAGGCAGTTAGAGTTTATGGGAGAGAAGGCCAGAGAGCTGCACAGAGAGATACCCCAGAGACCTATAGAGGTTCTCCCTCAAGTATTTAGCTGAAGACTGACAAGCAGATGTATGAGGAAACTACTAGAGGCTGGAAAAAAATCACCAGACAAAATTAGAGTTAAGAGTGTCCAGCCACAAATACAGGGCAGGGAGAAGTAGCTATTCCTCACCAGTTGGACTGGAAATCTTATGGTTCATAGGACATTGGACATAGTATACAGAGAAGGGTTCTCCCTCAGTAGTGGGGAATAATTAGGCCTAGACTGAATGGTGGTCTAATCTCACGTAATCTTAATTTTTTTAATTTTTATTTTTTTAGATTGGAAAATATAGTTTATTTATAAAGTAAATTAGAAAGAGAGAGAGAGAGAGAGAGAGAGAGAGAGAGAGAGAGAGAGAGAGAGAGAGAGAGAGAGAGAGGAGATTCACCTGAGGGTAGGGGAGGGGGCCAAAACTAGGAAGCATGGTGGTCACAGCTCAAAAAACCACATGGACACACCAGAGTTTAACAAAGCAATGGCCCCACATAATCTTTAAAGCAAGACCTCCAAAGATCAAACAACAGCACATAGTTTGGAAAGGGAGAAATGGAAATACACTGTTATAAAATTCTTACATGTGAAATGGTCTCATTCTACTTGCAGGTACACTATTATAGGTTAAAGATATATACTCTAAGCCTTAAAGCAAACACTAAAATAACAAATAAAGAGCTATGGTTAATATGCCAATATAGAAGATAAAATGGATACATAAAAGATACTCAGTTAATTTGAAAAAAGACAACAAGAGGAACAAGCACACCAAAAACAGATGGGGCAAAGAGAAAACAAACAGCTTGATGACAGATTTACAACTAACCATATCAGTAATAACAATAAATGTAAATGATCTAAGTATTTGCATTTAAAATAGACTGTCAGATTGGACTTTTAGAGAACAAGATCCAACTATACGTTGTTTACAAGAAATGAACATTAAATATAAAGGCACAAATAGATTAAAAGTAAAAGGATAAAAAAGTTATACCATGCCAACAATAAATATAAGAAAATTGGAATGGTTATATCATTAGTCATTAGGAAAATGCAAATTAAACCCATGAGACAACACTTCAAACCTATTGAAATGACTAAAATTAAAAGGATTGACCTTACCAAACTTTTAGGAGGATGTGGACGAAGAGAAATGGAATTCTCACACACTGCTGGTGGAGATGTAAACTAGTACCACTGCTTTGGAAAACAGTTCGATAGTTTCTTAATAAGTTAAACCCACAGTGACAATTTATAATCTAACTGTCCCTCTCCTAGGCATTTACTCAAGATAAATGAAATTATATGTCCATACAAAGATTTGTACATAAATGTTCATAGCAGTTTTATTTATAGTAGTCACAAGCTGAAAACAATCCAAGACTTCATTAAAGAGTAAATAGATAAACAAACTGGGACATATTCATACAATGTATTCCCCTTAGAACAGAAACAAGACAAACACGCCCACTCTCACCCCTCCTGCTCAACATAGTGCTAGAAGTCCTAGCCAGAACAATTAGGTAAGAGAATAAAATAAGGGGTATCCAAATAAGAAAAAAAGGCAGTTAGGCCTTCCCTCTTTGTAGACAATATGATTCTATACCTTGAAAACCCAAGGGAGTCTGTCAAAAGCCTCCTTACACTGATAAATGATTTTGGTAAAGTCTCAAGTTACAAAGTCATCATGCAAAAGACAGTTGCATTTCTATACACCAGCATCAAGCAGGTGGAGAACCAAATAAAATACACAATCCCATTCACAATAGACACACAAAAAAATGAAATACCTCAGCATCCATTTAATCAGAGAAGTGAAAGTCCTTACAACAAAGACTTCATAACGCTGCTCAAAGAAATCAAGGACGACACAAACAAATGGAAAAAATCCCATACTCATAGATTGGAAGAATCGATATTGTCAAGATGTCCATCCTACCCAACCTTCTACATAGTGCTAGAAGTCCTAGCCAGAACAATTAGGTAAGAGAATAAAATGAGGGTATCCAAACAACAAAAAAGTGAGAGAAGGGTTCTGCCTCAGTAGTGGGGAATAATTAGGCCTAGACTGAATGCTGGTCTAATCTCACATAATCTTATTTTTTTTAGACTGGAAAAATATAGTTTATTTATAAAGTAAATTAGAAAGAGAGCAAGAAAGAGAAAGAGAAGAGATTCACCTACCCAGGGTCAGCCTTTAACTCTAATTAACTCTAATTTTGTCTGGTGATTTTTTCCAGCCTCTAGTAGTTTCCTCACACATCTGCTTGTCAGTCTTCAGCTAAATACTTGAGGGAGAACCTCTACAGGTCTCTGGGGCCTCTCTCTGTGCAGCTTTCTGGCCTTCTATCTCATAGTCTTCCAAGGCAATCCACAGATTCAAGGCAATACCCATCAAATTACCAATATCTTTTTTCACAGACCCGGAAACAACAATACAGAAATTAATATGGGGAAAAAAAAAGAGCACGGATAGCCAAAACAATCCTCAGCAAAAGGGACAAAGCAGGAGGTATCACACTTCCAGACTTTAAATTTTATTATGAGGCTATAGTAACCAAAACCACCAGGTATTGATACAGGAATGAGTATGTAGACCAGTGGAACAGGACAGAGATCGCAGAAACAAAAACATGGACTCTCAACCAACTCATCTTTGATAAAGCCATCAAAAACAAGAACTGGAGAGAGGAGGCTATATTTAGCAAATGGTGCTAGGAAAATAGGCTGACCACATGCCGAAGAATGAAACTACCTATCATCATATATAAAAATCAATACAAAATGGGTCAAAGACCTGAATGTAAAACCGCAGTCTAGACGAATACTAGAAGAATACATAGGAAACACCCCTGTGCACATCAGAGTAGGCAACAAGTTTTTGACCAAGTCCCCCAAAGCAAATGCCATAAAAGCTAAGATAGACAAGTGGGACATCATCAAACTGAAAAGCTTTTGCACAGCAAAAGAAACCATCAAAAGAGTAAAGAGACAGCCCACAGAAGGGGAAAAATTATTTGCAAACGATGCATCTGACAAAGGCCTAACATACAGGATCACAAACGAAATGAAAGGAAAAAAAAAAAAAAAAAACAAACAGTCCATTAAAAAGTGGGCAAAGCAACTCCAGGTCAGACAAGGGCTTAACATCCTGGATCTACAGGGAACTCAAATGCGCAGAAAAGAAAACAAACAACCCCATTATAAAATGGGCAAAGGATATGAACAGACACTTCTCAAAGGAAGACATCCGAGCAGCCAACAGACACATGAAGAAGTGTTCAACCTCACTAATCATCAGGGAGATGCAAATCAAAACCGCTCTGAGATACCACCTAACTCCAGTCAGAATAGCAATTATCAATACCTCTAAAAATAACAGTTGCTGGAGAGGGTGTGGTGAAAAGGGAACACTTCTACACTGTTGGTGGGTGTGTAAACTAGTGCAACTTCTTTGGAAAGCAGTGTGGCGATTCCTCAAAGCTCTAAACACCAACCTCCCGTATGACCCTGCAATCCCCCTACTGGGAATATACCCTGAAGAACACAAATCACTCTATAAAAAAAATACCTGCACACGTATGTTTATCGCAGCATTGTTCACAATAGCGAGAACCTGGAAGCAACCATGCTGTCCATCAAAAGAGGACTGGGTTAAAAAAATGTGGTACATATACACAATGGAATACTACGCAGCCATAAGAAAGAACGAAATCATGAATTTCGCAGCAACCTGGATGGAACTAGAGTCCATAATACTGAGTGACCTCTCACAGAAACAAAAAACTAAGTATC
>CAUYQG010077758.1:0-23082 GCA_963574415.1 Tarsius wallacei | reverse complement strand
GGGTTCTAATTGTGAGATCTGAGTCACTTAACTATGGAACCATAAATATACAGAAAATGGTTCATTCTCTATATGGATAATCATTTTGCAGAGAAAAGAACATCAGCTTAGAATATTTTGCAACCTGGGAAACTGCTAGGGTATGGGGTACACATAACATCAATAAGGGTATATGATCTCAAAACAGGCAAAGAGGGGACCAAGGGGAGATCCAAAGTTTACCTGTAAAATGACCACTTAAACTTATCTACCTAATCCTGAATTATACCCCACATCTTTAAAATGAATAAGTATTTTAAAAACTATTCAATAGGTGCCATCTAGGACTGAAGTTTTCTGCATGGGAAAATTTAAAATTATAAATTGTATTTATTTAATTGATATAGGACTATTTAAATTTGATGCTTCTGTATTAGTAGTCTGTGTTTCTCATTTCTATTTCGATTTTAATAATTTATATTTTTCAAAAAAATGTACCCTTTTCATCCGGGTTATCAAATTTACTGACATAAAGTTAATATTTTCTTAATATCCTTTTAATAGCTAAATGCTCTATAATAATATCCCCTCTTTCATTGCTGATATTAGTAATTTTTTTCTTCTCTGTATCCTCCTTTGTCTATCTATAAAATATTGTGCATTCTGCCATTGTGATTTTAATCTTTTATAAATATCAGTTAAGTCAAGATGGTTATGTTGGTCAGATCTTCTTCTGCCTTTGCTGAATTTGTGCTTAGTTGTTCTTTCAATTTCTGAGAGGAGAGTATTAGAATTTCCAACCATGGGCTGGGCTCAGTGGCTCAGCCTGTAAGCCCAGCACTTTGAAAGGCCGAGGCAAGTGGATTGCTTGAGCCTGTGGGTTCGAGACCTGCCAGGGCAACTTGGCGAGACCTCATCTCTACAATAAGTCAAAAATTAGCTGGGCATGGTAGCACGCACCTGTAGCTCTGACTACTTGGAAAGCTGAGGGGGAAGGATTGCTGGAGCCCAGCAGGTCGATGCTGGCGTGGCCGTGAGTGTGCCACTGCATTCCAGCCTGGGCAACAAAGTGAGACTCCAACTAAAAAAAAAAAAAAAAAAAAAAATTCCAACCATGATTGTGAAATTGTCCATTACTCCCATTAACCTTGTCAATTTTCGTTTAATGTACTCTGAAACTCTGCTATTAGGGGCATGCACATCTATGATTGTTAGCAGCAGCAGCAACTTCCAAAGACTTCAGGTGTTCTCTAAGAACTCATCAACTTCAGAGTAAACTACAGGTAGAAGATTTCCTGAAATACTTGCCTCTCTAATAGTTCTTTTATAGCTTTAGTTTTCCAAACTTTTTTCTAATAAAAAAAACCCCTAGAACAGTTTTTTTCTGACCAACAGTTTACAACCGTAGCTACAAATAATACTTACATGATCATATTAAAGTAAATACCAAATAAGTATCTAGTAAAAGTGATTATGTACATGCTATATAAGCAGGAGGGAGGAGAGAAGTGTGAAGTTGGAGGTGGTGTGCAGGATTAGTATGAAATCTAAATCTCCATCTTTTTTTTGAGAGAAGTCAATTGATAGCTTCATACTGAAAAAGTCAGGAAATAACAACTTACATACACAATTAAGGACATAACTACAAGAGGACGTATTTAAGGGTTGAAACTGGTTTCTTTTGGAGAGAGGTACTCAAGCATAGGAAGGAAAGGAGAGATAGAGCAAGAGAATACAGGTTTTTACAATTAGCCCTGCAGTATATGGCTTTGTAAACTATTTATATTTATTTTAAAACTATGATTACAAATAAGATTTTACTTAAATGTAATTTAAAAGTAATCAAAGTAAGATTTCATTTGTGTTGAAGGTCACATAAGTATCATATCCAGGGGACATTCAATAGAAGAAAATAATCTGTGGATACTTGATAGGTCCTAGCTTCATGGTAGATACATAATTTAACTTGAACCCTAAAATATGAGAGCAAGTGACAGTAGACTTCAGTTGGTGATATTACCAGGTTTTAGGTATTTCTTAAGGAAGATATATGCCCATGACAACTTACAGGCATGAATTCCTAGTGACATTTTCAGTCCCAGTTCTGACTCGGTTCTCAGACTAACAAAAGCCTTTCTCCAACATCTTTTTTAATTTTTGTAACATGGAGGAACTTTCTGGCCTGGAATTGTTCTACTTCTAGTATGAGCTGACACCTAGTATTATGGTACATCCGGAGAATCAGGATTCTGAGAAATCTGAAAGTCTATTTCAATTAATTATATTATCTAGTACATAATTTTTCATTGAGGATCCAGAAAGCCCTTGAGTTGAGTTTTCCTAAAAATATAGAAGCAACCACTTAGAAATAGCAGAACTCATGGCCAGGCTCAGTGACTCAGCCTGTAATCCCAGCACTTTAGGACGCCGAGGCAAGTGGATTGCCTGAGCCCATGGGTTCGAGATCAGTCCAGGCAACTTGATGAGACCTCGTTTCTACAATAAACAAAAAAAAATTAGCTGGGCATGGTAGCAAGTGCCTATAGTTCTGACTACTTGGAAGGCTGAGGCAGCAGAATCGCCTGAGCCCAGCAGGTCAATGTTGAGATGGCTGTGAGCATGCCACTGCACTCCAGCCTGGGTGATGGAGTGAGACCCCAACTCAAAAAAAAAAAAAAAAAAGAAAGAAAGAAATAACAGAACTCTGAAGAGTCTAAAAATTTACCTAAGCAAATATAATGATAATGTGAAATATAAGAAGACAATTTTAGTTATTTTCCACTCTAAATTTTTTCAGGTTTAATTCTTCACTTGGATGAAATTTTGAGACAAGTTCCATGAATCTTCAGTTAACATTCAGTCATAAAAAGTCGTATTTCAGTAATTAAAAAGGTCAGTTTCCCATAACAGAAGTGACTTTAATCTAGAATTAAACTAAATTCACTCTCTCCACAAGCTCAAGACTATTAGAGTTTATGTGCTGAAGTCAAGACAGAATTGTTGAAGGACTTATTGTTTCCTGTTGTGCAATTGTATGTATTCTTCTCCCCACCTCAGTTTATGACATCTGTAGCACTGGAGTGTGGAAGAAGGGAAGAAATGAAATTTTGTACCATGGTGAGTTTGTTTCATGTTCTCTGATCCTTGAAGGGGTCTGAACTAGGGTTTCTCATGAGGCCTTTGCATAGTTTTAAGGAATCCCATCTCTTCTATTTTTGGAAATCTTTAATATTCTATTTCTGAGAAGTAGATTCTATATTCTCCCTAGTTGGTCACATATTTTCTTTCTTAGTCCCCAGGCACCTGGCTCAAAAAGAAACTTCTTGCTGCTAAGATCTCTTCTCCTCTTTTGTTGTTCCCCATAAAAATATCAAGAACACCTCACATTGACTATTGCAGGAATTCCACAACTTGGAAATATTTGTTCAGTTTGAGCCCCACCAGACTCTTTGCATGTCAGTTGCCAAAAAAAGCTACTGCTCTTTCACTTTTCCATTACATTGATGTCTTGGTCCATACCTCAGCATGCACATTTTCCAGGATGGTGTTAGCAAGAACCCACTGTGTCCCTTAAACTGTAGTTGACCCATAGGGTACTCTGTACCTGGTCCCATAGCAGCTTCACTGTCTTGGTTTGAAAAGAAGGTGGGTGGCAAATGATGCAAGGAAACACACAAATATTTCTTTTCAAAAATATACTCATGATCTTTTCTTGAGGTAAATGAGAGATGTAAGAGGCTTGAAAACAATGTATGGTTGTCCCCATGGTAAATTCCTCATCATGGTAAGTGGTAACATGGAGATGTGGCATCCAAACCCCCTTCAATAGGTCATATTCCCCTATTGCTGAGAGTTCTGTCAGTGGACAGTCTTTAACTAACAATACCTTAAAAATTGATCCACCAAAGGTCACTCCCTTCCGGGGACAGCCAGCATCAACAAACGATGGAAGCAGAGGTGTCAAGGATCAGCCATTCTGGCACATATTGGAACAACTTTAACAGATTATTTCAGATCCAAAGTTTCCCCGCGTGGCTACCTTGAGGTTCCCAAGAGAGAATGGTGAGAGATTAAGAAAGACACAGACACAAAAACATAAAAAAAAGCTGGGGCCAGGTGGGACACTTTCCTCTGAGGGAGGAGAAGTGGCCCTGAACTAGCTCAGCATGTTTATTTTATAATCAAGCACAAAGGAAGTTGGAAGGGATTCAAGATCTGTGAGGGAGCTATAACTGAATTCTGTTGCTACCTGAATGGCAAGCTGTTCTATGATTATCTTGTTATAGCTAAGGCTTTATCTGTACTATGTGCATCCGGATGTGTGGGCATCTGAGATGCCATTCCGTGTAGCAGGCTGCATCCCTTGCTCTTTGGCCAGGATGAAGAGCAACCAAGCGAGACCTCACCTTCGCTTGGGGCCTAGCTCAAGGCCCGCTATCCGGACAGCACTCATTTGCTCCCCACATCCCCATGAAGCTGGCTGAGGCTTTTGGGCCTACATCACAGCTCAATTTCTTCTGCCGAATTCTGCTTCATCCAACGACCTTTCACAGACATGGACGCCAAGAGCACACTTTAGTAAACAGCTCGAACACTCACCTCTATCTCAGAGTCAGTTTCCTAGACAACAAAAGCTGTGACAATTGTGACACACATCAATGAGCAATGTGGCATTTATCAAATCATGGTGCTCCAGTCAAAAATTGTATATGTGCTTCTTAAAACATCATTTAAAACAAAAAGAACAAATATAGACTTTATTGCCAGACCTTATGCTGAGATGGAATATTTATAGATAATAAAAACTGTTAACCTTGATATAATTTTATATAAAATGCTAAACACTATATTTTTGTGATGTAAACATAGAGCTCAAAACCTTACATTTTTAAATTACTCACCCATTTTTATTTTGGGCCATTTATATACTCTGCTTTTATCGTGCATGTATCACAATCTATTACAATCATTTCAAGTACCAGACTAAGGTATACCAAAAGAAAGGACTATCTTTCATTTGTATTTACACCCCCAAAAACTAGATCTGAAAAAGAAAACATAAATCAGAATTAGCAGTACTTAAAAATTAAGAGAGAATTCAGGACAGGAAAAAAATTATATCAGAAATAAAGACCGAATTAGAAAAACCAAGAACAAACAACATACAAATCATTCTAAGAAAAGCAAAAGGTAAAGAGAGGGGGAAAAAACCATACATTTTAAAACAAATGTAAAAAGATTTAAAAAGTTTTTTACTGACAAATATTGAGTATAGGCAAAGAAGATTCAACGTATGAGTAATATGAATCATGGAGAAGGAAAACAAACTAAAGAGAAAAGAACAGATAACAAAAAAGTGTAAATTAAGAAAATGTTCTTTTATAAATGCAAGCAGGTTTTTGACAGATTCTCTTGGATTTTTGAGGTACAGGATTATATCTTCAGCAAAGAGGGATAACTTTACTTCCTCTTTTTCTATTTGAATACCCCTGATTTCCTTCTCTTGTCTAATTGCCCTAGTTAGAACTTCCAACACAATGTTGAACAAGAGGGTTGAGAGTGGGCAGCCTTGTCTTGTTCCAGTTTTCAGGGGAAATGTTTCCAGTTTCTGTCCATTTAGCAATATGTTAGCTGTGGGTTTATTGTAGATGGCACTTACTATTTTGAGGTATGTTCCTTCTATACTTAGGTGTTTGAGGGTTTTTATCAAGAAGGGATGCTGGATTTTATCAAAAGCTTTTTCTGCATCTAATGATATAATGACGTGGTTCTTGTTTTTACATCTGTTGATGTATTTAATTACATTTATGGTCTTGCAGATGTTGAACCAGCCCTGCATCCTAGGGATGAAGCCTATTTGGTGATGGTGGATGATTTTTGAGATGTGTTTTTGGATCTGATTTGCTAGAATCTTGTTGAGGATTTTTGCATCCATGTTCATAAGGGATATTGGCCTGTAGTTCTCTTTTTTTTGTTGGATCTTTACCCAGCTTGGATTTAGAGTCTCTCATACTCAGTAATCTATCACAGAAACAAAGAATGGAGTACCATATGTTCTCACTCATAAGCGAACCTTGAACAATTATCATAATACTGTAAGAAAAGGATTGGTAGCAGTGGAAAACTGCGGGGGGGGGGTGGGGGATTGGCAGTTGAGGGAAACTGCCAGGGAAGGGAGGGGCACACCTTATCAACAAGGGTACCTGCATAATGAACATTTATATGCCTAACCCTGAATTGTACCCCACACCTTTAAAATTAAAAAAAGAAAAAGAAAAAGAAAATGCTCCTGAATTTAAGCAAGCTACTGGAAGCTACATACAAAAGAGCAAGTCACATACCTGAGAATGTCGACCCAGCATGTCCAACGCCAAGAAAGTCTAGTAAAACGACTGCACTTTGAAGAAGAATTTTAAAAATCCTATAAAAAGCTAGGCAAAAAAAGCAAAAGACTAATAAGGGAAAAAATCAAATTACTATTAGACTTTTCAACAGTAATGTTTTATGCCAGAAGGAAATGAAGTAATATATATATAGAATACTCCAGGAAAAAAAATATGAGTCAAGGATTTTTATATCCCCAGAAGTCTCTATCAAGTAGAAAGTGCATAAACAAACAGTTATCACCATGTCAAAACTCAGGGAGAATGTTCCCAAGAGCCTTTGTGTGAAAAATCTATTAAGCATAAATTTCAGAAAACCAAGTGACTAAAGAGATATTGACATATGGATTTATGGTGAATATGAAATATATAGTTACATATAGAACTAATTTAAAATTTGTCTTTAATATACAGGAACTCAAATGTGCTGAAAGGAAAAAAACAAACAGCCTCACTAAAAAGTGGGCAAAAGACATGAATAGACACTTCTCAAAAGAAGATATACAGGGAACCAACATGAAAAAGTGCTCAGCCTCACTAATCATCAGAGAAATGCAAATCAAAACACATTGAGATACCACTTAATCCCAATAAGAATGTCTATCATTAATAAAAACAAATAACGACAAATGCTGGCAAGGATGCAGAGAAAAGGAATGCTTCTACACTGCTAGTGGGAATGCAAACTTGTGCAACCTCTATGGAAAACAGTGTGGCAATTTCTAATAGAACTAGAAATCGATCTTCCATATGATCCAGCAATCTCCTTCCTGGGAATATACCCAGAGAAACTCAAATCATTCTACAAAAAAGATACCTGCACATGCATGTTTGTTGCAGCACTATTCACAATAGTAAAAACATAGAAACAACTGTGCTACCCATTGAAACTGAACTGGATTAAAAAAATGTGGTACATATACACAATGGAATATTACGCAGCCATAAAGGAAGACAAGCATGGCTGGGCACGGTGGCTCAAGCCTGTAATCCCAGCACTTTGGGAGGTGAAGGCAAGAGGATTGCCTGAGCTCAGGGGTTTGAGACCAGCCTGAGCAACATAGCAAGACCTCATCTCTACAATAAATCAAAAAATTAGCTGGGTGTGGTGGTGCATAACTGTGGTTCCAGCTACCTGGAAGGCTGAGGCAGAAGGTTCGCCTGAGACCAGCAGGTTGAGGCTGCGGTGGCCATGAGCAGAGAGCCACTGCCACTGCACTCCAGCCTGAGTGACAAAGTGAGACCCTGACCCCTCCCCAAAAGGACAAACATATGAAACTTGGATGGATTTAGAGTCTATCATACTCAGTGATCTATCACAGAAACCAAGAACAGAGTACCACATGTTCTCACTCATAAGTGGACTGTGAACGTTTACTATAATACTGTAAGAAAAGGATTGGCAGTAGTGGGATACTGCCAGGGTGGGGGGAAAAGGAGGAACACAACATAAATAAGGGTACCCGATCTCAAACCAGGCAAAGTGGGGACCAAAGAGAGGTCCAAACTTTACCTGTACAATGACCACTTGTATACCTAATCCTGAATTGTATACACACACACACACACACACACACATTCACACAGAGAAGAAAAGATTTTTAGCTATGTCAACCAAAACAACCAAATATAATGATCAAGCAAGAAGCAACAATTCTCTTTAACAGTCCAATTTTATCTTCAAGTACATTTCTCAGTCAAAGATCCTAGAATTTCTTAGCTGATTTCAGGTTTGAAGCCAGCGGCATACAAGGCAAACCTGAAACATCTTGCTATACTAAAAAGTGACAAGCTATTAAGGACTATTAGTGCCATATCAAAATAACACAGAAGCCAGCTTGAAGAGGCTCCTCTGGACAAAACATGGAATAATTTGCGCTTCAAAATGTATAACCATTTCAATTGATTGAAACTCACAGACTATGTATAAGCCTCTGAGTTTATAATAATATTTAAATCTAATTGATTTCCTCAGAAAAAATAGGCAATAAGACTGTTAAATAAAAGGAAAAAAATATTAACCATCTATCATTCTTTCTCTATGAGATTTGTACCAGAGTAACAAAATAGTAAAAGAGGTAAAGCCTCTTCAAGTTTTCTAGCTAATAAACACAAATTAGTCATAGGACTATAATACCACCATTTTTAATATCCAGTGAATTAATAAATTTAGGCATTGAGCACCAACAGCTACTAACATTACAAAAAGAGACAACCCTGTATTGAGTGCCTCCAGAAGGAAGAACATAATGCCACCAAATGGTGTTGCCAACAGGATGGAGTATGAATCTGATGAAACCTCTGGATCCAACTATCAATTATTGATTAAAACATCACTGTTGAAAACCCTAATAATAATATAATTTTTTCCTTATTAGTCTTTTGCTTTTTTTGCCTAGCTATTTAAAGAATTTTAACAATTCTTCTTCAAAATGCAGTTGTTTTACTATACATTTTTGGCATTGGTCATGCTGGGTCAATATTCTCAATTATCAATGATCAGCTATCAATTTACAAGAAATACAGTGAATAGAGGAACTTATTGCACCAAATAATGCAATCAGCAAAATCTAGACCATGACAAACTCTTCGACCTGCAGTATTTTATGGAAGGAAAATAAATTGTTTGAAAAATAAGTCAAAAACATCATTTAGAGATTTAAAATGACAGAAAAATGTATACATTTTTAATGCCATGACTATACACTAACTTCTAGGGATTCACATGAGGATGATAAAACTATGAAGAAAAGTAAGGAAGTGATTAATATAAAGTCAGGATAATAGTTACCTATTATCCTGAGAGGGAGGCTGCTATTTCAGTCACACGTAAAGTGACTTGGAAGTTACTAACAAAGTTTTATTTTGTCACTGAGTGGTAAAAGAGTATTTGATTTATTACCCATTAAGCCATATATTTGTTTTTTGTGTGCTTATTGATTATTTGTATCTTTTTTTTTTGAGAAACTTTTAATAAGATTCTTTGCTCATTTTAAAAATTGGGTTATTTCTTTTTATTACTGAGTTGTAAGAGTTATTTATATATTCTGAATGCAATTCAGATATAGGATTTGCACATCTTTTTCTCCCATTTTTTGTGTTGTCACTGTGCTTTTCTACATCTATGTTTTATTCTACAATAATTTTTTTTAAAAAATAGAATAAAATGTCCTGGGAGAATTAAGGAAGTTATTGTGAATGTTGAAACCTCAAACTTCTGTATTTTGGCATTTAAGAACTCAATAAGTAGTTCAAACACAATCCCTATTAAAACCTTGGATGACTTCTTTTTAGAAATTGACTAACTGACTTTAAAAATGACATGGAATTACAGGAGACCTAGAATAGCCAAAACAGCCTTGAAAAAGAACAAAGTAAGAGGACTTACACTTCCCAATTTCAAAACATGTTACAAAGCAATAATAATTAAGACAGTATGCCACTGGTACAAGGATAGACAAACAATGGCAGAGAATTGGCAGAGTTTGGAAATCATATGTCTGTGGTCAACTGATTTTCAACAAGGGTGTCAAATTATTCAAGAGGAAAAGAACAGTATTTTCAACAAATGGTGCCAGGACAACTGAATAGTCACTTGCAAAGAAATAACTTAGACCCTCATCTCATACAAAATTTAACTCAAAATGGTGTTAAAAGTTACAAAAATGAACTAAAAATGGATCAAAGACCTAAATGTAACAGCCAAAGTATAAAACTATTAGAAGAAAACAGAGATAAATCTTCATGACCTTGAATTTGGCAAAGGATTCTAAGATGTAATATGAAAAACATGAGCAACAATAATGAAAATATATAATTTGAACTTCATCAAAATAAAAAACCTTTGTGGTTTGAAGCATACCATCAAGAAAGTAAAAAGACAACACAAAAAATGGGAGAAAAAGATGTGCAAATCCTATATCTGAATTGCATTCAGAATATATAAATAACTCTTAGAACTCATTAATAAAAAGAAATAACCCAATATTTAAAATGAGCAAAAAATCTTATTAAAAGTTTCTCCAAAAAAAAAAAAAGATACAAATGGACAATAAGCACACAAAAAGATATTTCACATCATTAGTCATCAGAGAAATGCAAAGTAAAACCACAATGAGATACTATTTCATGCCCACTAGGAAGACTAAAATTAAAAAGTCAGATAATAACAAATGTTAGGGAGAATGCAGAACCCCTCATGCCCTACTGGTTGAAATGTAAAATGGTGCAGTGCTTTGGAAAGCAGATTGGAATTTACTCAACCTATTAAACATAGAGTTACCTTATGACTCAGGAATTCCATTTCTAGGTATATGCCAAAGAAAATAAAAAATATATCTGTATCAGTCCATTTTGCCTTGTGATAAAGAAATACCTAAGGCTGGATTATATACAATGAAAAGAGGCTAATTTTGGTTCAGAGTTCTGCATGACACTAGTATCTGCTCATGTTCTGGTGAGGCCTCAGAAGCTTGCAATCATATTGGAAGACAAAGGGGGAGCAGGCATGTCACATGGTGAGTGTGGAAGCATGAAAGAGAAGAGAGGTGCCAGGCCCTTTTAAACAACCAACTCTTGTGTGAACTAATAGAGTAAGAACTCACTCATTACCAAGCGAATGGCACCAAGCCACTCATGAGGGATATGCACTCATGACCCAAGCACCTCCCACTAGGCTCCACCTTCAACACTGGAGATCATATTTCAACATGAGATTTGGAAAGGACAAGAATCCAGACTATATCATTCCACTTCTGACACCTTAAATCTCATGTTTTCTAACATTGCAAAATACAGTCATCCATTTCAAGGAGTCCCCAAAATCTTCACTCATTCTAGTATCAACTCAAAAGTCCAAAATTCAAAATCTCATCTGACTCAAGGCAAGTTTCTTCCATTATGAGTCTGCAAAATCTAAACAAGTTATTTACTTCCAAGATACAATGATGGTATACTCATTGAGTAAACATTTCTATTCCTAAAGGGACAAATTGGTCAAAAGAAAGGGGTAACAGGCTCCCCACAAGTCTGAAATTCAGCAGGAAAGACATTACACTTTAAAACTCTAGAATGATCCTTGACTCCATGTCCTGCATTCTGGTGTGAGGAGTGGATTCCCAAATGCCTTGGGTGGCCCCAACCCTGTGTCTTTTCTGGACATGACCTTCATGGATGATCTGAAGGATTGGTGTTGAATGCCTGCAACTTTTCCAGGCGGAGGATGCATGCTGCCAGTGCTCTACCATTCTGGGATCAGGAGGGCGGTGATCTCATTCCCACAGCTCCACTGGGCAGTGACCCAGTTGGTACTCCAACCCCACATTTCCATTTGGCACTCTCCTAGTAGAGTCTCACTGCAAGGGCTCTCTACCCCGTGGTAGGCTTCTGCCTAGACACTCAGGCTTTCCCATACATCCTCTGAAATCAAGGTTAAAGCTGCCAAGCCTTCCTCAGTCCTGCATTCTGTGCACCTGCAGACTTAACACCACCTGGAAGACACCAAGGCTTATATCTTATGCCCTCCAGAATGGCAGCCTAAGCTGTATCCCAGCCCCTTTGAGCCCTGGTTTGAGCTGGAGTAGCAGGGGTGTGGGGAGCAGCATCCCAAGGTGGCTCAGGGCAGCAAGGTCCTGGTCCTGGCCCCCAAAACCATTTCATCCACTTAGGCCTCTGGACCTGTGATTGGAGAGGCTTCATCAAAGATTTTGGAAATTTTTCCGGGGACTTTTTTTCCACATTGTCTTGGCTATGCTAATTTCTCTAGTAAGTGGTTTCTCCACAAGCTTCTTTGATTCTTCCCCTGAAAATGCTCCTTTCTTCTCTATCACTTGACCAGGTTGGGAATTTTCCAAACTTTTACATTCTGCTTCCCTTTTAATTATAAATTCCAACTTTAAGTTATGTCTTTGCTCCTGCGTCTGAATGTAGACTGTTAGAAAGAGCCACATCATTTCTTAAACACTCTGCTTCTTAGAAATTTCTAAGTCATCACTCTCAAGTTCAGCCTTTCACAGTGCCCTAGGATATGGACACAGTATAGCCAAGTTCTTTGCTAGGCACAAAAAGGTTGACCTTTGTCCCAGGTCCCCATAAGTTCTTCATTTCCATCTGAGAGCTCATCAGCCTGGCCCTGTCAATATTTCTATCAGCATTTTGATCACACCACTCAGCAAGTTTATAAGAAGTTACAAATCGTCCCTCATTTTCCTGTCTTCTTCTGAGCTCTCCAAACTCTTCCAGTCTCTGCTCATTGCCCAGTTCCAAAGCCTCTTCCTAAAAGCTGTTAGAAGAAAACAGAGATAAATCTTTAAGACCTTAAATCTGGCAAAGATTCTTAGATGAAGTATGAAAAGATTCTTAGATATAATATGATAAGCCATTTTCAGGTTTATTTTTTTCTCACAGTTCTGCATGGCACTAACATTTGCTCACCTTTTGGTGACACCTCAGGAAGCTTACAATCATGACAAAAGGCAGAGGAGGAGCAGGCATGTCACATGGCAACAGCGGGAGCAAGAGACACAAGAGAGGTGCGTTTTTAAACAACCAACTTTTGCATGAACTAATAAAGTGAGAACTCACTCGTTACCATGAGAACTGCACCAAAGCATTCATAAGGGATCTACCCCCATGACCCAAACATCTCCAATATTAGAGATCGCATCTCAACATGAAATTTGAAGGGAAAACAATTCAAACTATATCATATACCCAACCAAAAACTTATACATGAATACTTACAGCAGTATTATTCATAACATTCAAAGGTAGGAACAACCCATATGTTCATCAGCTGAATGTATGGGTAAACAAAATTTGGTGTATTCATAAAATAGAATCTTATTCAGTTATAAAAAGAAATGGAATACTAATATATGATACAACATAGATAAACCTTGAAAACATTATGCTAAGTGTAAGAAATCTGTCACAAAAGACCACATATCATATGACCCCATTCATATACAATATCCAGAACAGGAAAATTTATAAAGACAGGAAGCAGATTAGTGATTGCTTAGGGCTGGGAAAGGTGGGAGGTAGTAGAATAGTAGTTAAAAGATATCAAGTTTTTTGAGGTGATGAAAATGTTCTAAAATTGATTATAGTGATGGTTGCACAGATCTGTGAAAATACTAAAAGCCATTTAATTATACACTTTCAGTGGGTGTTGCATGTCATGTAAATTATATCTCAATAAACCTAGGTTTTTTAAAAAATATCAGAATGGACACATGATGCTCCCCCAAAATGATTGCTCATTTTAAAATATGAAAAAAAATCCAAAAAAAACATATATAGCCAAGGAATGATGTGATATATGTTATAAATTGGTTTGATTAGTATTCTCAGAAAATTTTGAGAATATATTTACCCATGAAACACGGACAGGATATTACAAAGCAAAGACAGTTTAAGAGATAAGTAAGAGGGTGAAATAAAGTAAGTCCACCAAAAACAATCACAGAAACAGGGGGGAAAGGGGAGAAAGAACAAATGACATAAAGAAGCAATCGAGCAGGTCCAACCACCACCTGATAGACATTGCAGTAGGTGAGAATTAAGGAAAGGGAAAAAAAGAGCTGTCTAATATCAAGATAAAAGAAGTTCCCAGAGCTGAAGGTCTTCAGATGGAAAAATCCTAACAAATGCTCAGGACAATAAAGAAAGAAACGTTTTTACTTAGATGCATGATGTGAAATTGCAAAAACTGAAGATAAATAAATAGACTTATAAACTCCCATAAAGTTAAAAATAAATGCCTTTCCTAGCAAAGGAAAAGGCAGACTTCTTAGCAGCATGCAGATATTAGAAGATGATAGAGCAATGCCTTCCACAACTATGGCAAGTCATTCTCAGCCTTCATGTCTTTCAAACAAGTATGAGTAAAGAACCACCATGCATGGGTTACTTGATTTGTCAGGGTTAAGCTGCCCAACATCCAACTTCCTTCCTAACAGAATTCTAATATTCTTTGAGAGCTTTACCTCTTCCTCATTATGCATAGTCTTAGTGGAAGGAAATTCTTGACGGCCTGCTCACATTGTCCACTCAACATTATTAAAGCTGAGGGTCTAATCTCTCCTCTTTCTGCAACATGCTATGTGTCACAGTATGGGCCTGTGATCTAGGTTCAGCCAATTACTCCTCTCCTCTGAACCATGAATACAAAGAATAAATTAACTCTTATAATTCCTCTTCATGGTGATGTCAGCAACATTAAAGCAGAAATACCAGTGTCACCCTCTTCGAGATGTTTCTCCTAGAGACACCATGGTTATGTTTTCTTTTTTCTTTGCTTTTTTTTTTTTTTTTTAAGTGAGAAAGTAGGATTTACTGAGAGGACAGAAAAGCTCCCACAGTGGGAGGGGATCCGAGGGGGTCCTGACTGTTTTCTGATTCCTGTTTTCTTAGTTTCTCCTATCCCTACTCCTGGTCTTCTGAACAAATATAAATTCTCTGACATCCCAGTTTTCTTCCAGTTATTTTCTTTTTTAAAAAAATCTCACTAAAGAATAAGCTTCTTGCCTTTAAGAAAGAACCCTAAAGTGATATCAAGGTCCAGAAAGCTCCCCTTTTCAGTAATTTAATGAAAGGTACATACAAATAAAGTAAGGACAAAACCAAAAATAAAGAGAAAATATAGATTAGATTATCTATAATAATTTGGAATAATTTATATCTTAATATATAATATATCTTATATTTATACATGTAATAATTTTCTATATGAATTATTTCATAATAACTGTTTGAGAATAATTTATATTCTGAGTTAGATCTCATTTTTCTTTCTCTTTTCTGAAGGAAGAGTGGATCTAATCCAGAATATAAATTATACAGAAAGAAACCAGCTGAAATTGGAGAATCAGGGAGACTGTACAATTTGGAACTTAGAAAGATTTAATAAAATATTAAAGAGAATAAATGGTAGAAAAGAAGAATACACTTAAAATTTAAACAAAAAAAATTCTCCATTGGATGACATGTGGTTATGATACCTAATCTACAAAGAAGGAAATGTAACCCTAGTCTAGAGCAAGCAAAATTCACAGTCATAATAATTTAAAAATTTATTGATTTTTAAAGTTTAATATTAACCTATAGAAAAACCACAGCAGCTCCAACCATGTTAGCAAAACAATATTATTAATCTCATCAATGTAAAAATAAATGTATTGCTGATAGAGACAAAGCAGTGAAAAGAAGTAAAGAGACACAGAATTGGCTGTCTGTGAGATACTTTATTTAGAAGCATTAATGTACTTCTCTCACAAAATAAGGATTCAAAGGCTATTATCACCGGGTCATTAAACAAGAAATGGAAATTTAAGTTGTTTAAAATCGCAGAGTATATAACTGAAGCTAAGAACAGTGATATAAAATACATTGAAAGAATTTCTGCCTCATGGAAGACAAAGTCGATGTGATTTTTCCAATTCCTCCTGCTATGTACAACTACAATTCTGAACATTATACATAAAACAAGCATAAGACTCTAATATGTGACGAGAAGAAGGCAGACTGAGTAGGGATTACAGGTTCGGAGAAATAACATGATATTGATCTCTCTGGGCTTATTTTTTCTTGGACATTTTTAGTCTTGTAAATGAAGAACCCAGAACCCCCAAAATATCTATTTGGAGGAGACAAAAAAATAAATAAATAAAAATTTAAAAACCCTAACAAAAGCCTCCTTTCTCTATCAAAGGACCAGAAAAGGGTCAACCTATCAAGAGAAAACTTTTAAACAAGAGCCACTCAACTCCAGCAAACACCACAGAACATCTGTGGCCCCATCCCACTCATACCAGCTGAGGTAGAGTAGGGAGCAACATCCAGTCTTATGAGTTTGTAACAATCATGCCAACACTCTTGCCACTACTATGTCAGAGCAGGGCAAGTAATCTGCCAGGACTTCTATCCCATTAGCTGGTTACAACTCCCTAACCCCAATCACAGTGTCAGTGGAATCAGTCCGTCTGTATTTTCCCCACCTGGCAGTAATAAGATACTCTCTCCTCCTCTCAACTGGGTAGTGTCAGAGGAAGCCAGTGGAGTGTCAGGATTTTTTTCATCATGCAGCAGAAAAAAATGATAACACTACTGCAATGTCAGAGGCCACATGAGAAGATAGAACTCCCATCCCTGTTCAGCAGTAACAATGGGATCCCCCTTTTTGGGTGTCAATGGATGGTGGGTGGGGAACTCGTACTTCTACCTCTACCAGGCAATAAAAGGTAACACCTCCCCTTCCTCTGCTGGAATGATGTTGGGGAAAGCCAGTTCATGCATTTCCTGGGGTTGCTGTAACTAATTACCACAAATTGAGTGGCTTTAAAGAACAGAATTTTATTATATCGCAGGTCTGCAGGCTAGAATTTAAAATCAAAGTATAATATAGCCATGCTTTCTCTGAAGGCTTAGGAGAAAATCCTTCCTTGCCTCTTCTAGGTTCTGATGGTTGCTGGCAATCCTTGGCTTTCTTTGGCTTGTAGATGCATCACTTCAATCTCTGCCCTCATGATCACATAGAATTCTGTGTGTCTTGGTATCATCTTCCATCACCTGTGTGTGTGTCTCTGTCCAAATTGTTCTCTTCTTATAAGGACACCAGTCATTGGATTAGGGCCCACCCTATAACTTCATTGCAAATTGATTATATCTATTAAAGATCCTCTCTCTAATAAAAGTCACATACTAATATTCTAGGTGGGCATAAATTTTGAGAGGACCCTAGTCAACTCAGTGCAGCTAGCTAAAACAAAATGTTTACGTAAGACCCAAAGTCTCACAATATATTACAAAACTTTCCAGGTTTCAATTGAAAAATCACTTTCATATGAAGAACAAAGATCTCAAACTAAATGACAAAACACAATTGATATATGCCAACACAAAGATGATATAAATGTTAGAATTATCTGACAAAGATTTTTATGAGTTGTAATAAAAATGATTTAATGAGCAATTAGAAATATTCTTGAAGCAAATAAAAACTAGAAAGCTTCAGCTAATAAATAAAAGTCTCAGTAAAGGCACTGATGAAATAAATAAGAACCAAATAAAACTATTAAAACTGAAAAATGCAATAACTAAAATAAAAAGCTCAATAAATGGCCTAACAATAAACTGAGGGAAGAGAGGAAAGAATCAGTGAACTGTAATACTGAACAATCATAATTACCTAATTTGAACAACAGAGAGAAACTAAGAAAAAAGAAAACAGAGTCTCAGGGACTTGTGGGACATAACATAATATTTAACATTCATGTCATCAGAATTGCAAAAGGAAAGGAGAAAAAAAGTTGGGGCTAAAAAACTATTAGCCAAAAGAACTGCTGAAAGCTTTCAAAATCTGAAAAAGACATAAATCCACAGAAACTGAGAAAAACACAAACAGGATAAACTCAAGAATATTTACACTAAGACACATCACAATTAAACTTCTAAAAACTAAAAACAAAATCTTAAAAGCAGTCAGCAAGAAACAAATGACATCTTACCTGTGGGAGAAAAATCAATGCAAATGCCCACAAATTTCCCACCAGACACCTTGGAGGCCACTAGAAAGTGACACAATATTTTCACCTGATGAAAGAAAACCACTATTATCCAGAATCCTGTATTTGGCAAAAGTATCTTTCAGAAATAAGATGGAGATCAAAATGTTCTTCTCTCAGAGGAAGAGAGAATTTGTCACCAGAAGATCTAGCCAAAAATAATGGAAATGAAATGATAAAAGAAGACTTCTTGGAACATCAAGAAGAAGAAAAATGATACAGTAAGTAAATTATGGGGAAATGCAATATACTTCTCTTCTTACATTTCCTAATTTATGCTTCACAGTTGAAACAAAACTATAACACTGTCTGATGTAGTTAAGGCAATTATATTATAAACAGGGAGATTAAAGAGAAGCAAAGAAAAGTAAGATTTAAATGCCCCATTTGAACTGGTAAAATGATAACATCAGCAGCCTGTGATAAGTTAGGAAAATATAATGAAATACCTAAAACAACCACTAAAAAAGCATACAAAAATGCATTCAAAAGTACTATAGGTAAATCAAAATGGAATGCTAAAAAAAAAAAAAAAACTCACAAGAAATCACAAAAAGAGAAAAAGCAGACAGAATAAAACAAAATGGCATACTTAAAACTTAATATATCAGTAAGTACTTTAAAGGTAAATGGTCTAAATATACCAATTAAAAGATAGATATTGCTAGAGTAAATTATAAAAACATGATCCCACTATACGCCATCTACAAGAAATTCACTTTAAATGTGACAAGGTAAGCAGGTTGAAAGTAAAAGAATGGGAAAAGATTATGCAAATATTAATGAAAGAAAAATAAGAGAAAACAGACTTTAGAGCAAATAAAATAACAGAGAGAGACAGAGAGAAATATTACATAATGATGAAAGGGCCAATATAGCAAGAACACATAGCAATCTTAAACGTGTATGCACTGAACAGCAGAGTTACAAAATATGTGAAGCCAAGACTGATAGAACTGAAAGTATAAATAGTAAATTTACAACAGATATGGATGCCTCAACACTCTTCTCTCAAAAATTGATAGAACTAAATTGGAGGGGAAAAAACAGCAAAGATATAGAACTCAACTATACCATCAAGCAACGGGATCTAAGCAACATTTCTAGAACACTTCACCCAACAGCAGCAAAGTAGAGAGTTTTTTAAAAGTGTCTATGGAACATAAACTAAGATAGACCATATCCTAGGCCACAAAACAAGCCCCAATAAATTTTAAAAAGTTGAAATCAAAGCCAGACTCGGTGGCTTAACCTGTCATCCTAGCACTTTGGGAGGCTGAGGTAAGTGGATTGCCTGAGCTTGCAGGGTCAAGATCAGCCTGGTCAACTTGGCAAGACCTCATCTCTACAATAAGTAAAAAATTAGCTGGGCATGGGAGTGCATGCCTGTAGTTCCAGCTACTTGGAAGACTGAGGCAGAAGGATTGACGGAACCCAAAGGGTAGATGCTGGGGTGGCCATGAGTATGTCACTGTACTCTAACCTAGGTGATGAAGTGAGACTCCAACTCAAAAAAAAAATTAAAAAGTTGAAATCACGCAGAGTGAGTTTCCAAACAGAATGGAATGAAACCAGAAATTAATAACAGAAAGATTATAGGAAAATCTTCAAATACTTAGAACTAAATAACATGTTCCATGGGTCCAGAATCAACTCTCAAGGGAAATCAAATAACTCATTGAACTGAATAAAACAAAAACACAACAGGGAATTTTCCATTTCCAATCTAGCACATAAGGAACATGGAAGTTGCCACTCCATCCTAACAAGTAAAAAACTGGACAAATTGAAAAATCAACAACTCTTTTTAAATGTGTAAGAGAAGAGAGGTCACAAGGAAAACCACTGCTCCCAATATTGGCAAACATGAAGAATCAAAACTTACCAGAGCAGACCAGACATGGTGGTACATGCTCGTAATCCCAGCACTTAGGGAGGCAGAGACAAGAGGATTGCTTGAACCCAGGAGTCTGAGACCAAACTAGGCATCATAGTGATACCTCATCTCTACAAAAAAAAAAATCAAAAATTAGGTGCATGTGGTGATGTGCACCTGTAGCCCCAGCTACTTGGGAGGCTGAGGTGGAAGGATTGCCAGGGCACAGGAGATCAAGGCTGTTGGTGAGCTGTGATCATGCCACTGCATTCCAGTCTGGGTAACAGAGTGAGAATCTGACTCAAAAAAAAAAAAAAAGAAAGAAAGAAAAAGAAAAAAAGATCAGAGCAGAAATCATAAACAGAAATTCCCATGGAAGTTTGAGGCAGGTAAGAAAGCCTGAACCATAACTGACAGGCCGCTAGAGGCTCAGTGTGGATAAGTCTGAGAGTCAAAAACTCAAGGAAAACTCAGTCACTGAGGGACCCCATACTTTTGTAGGTTTTACCTGCTGGATTTCTACCACATTATCATAGTGGATATCAGAGAAAAATTCCGTCATGTTTCCAGCAGGGGAAAGGGAAAGGAACCATTCTGAAACATGCCAGAGCATTCTGTTCTGAACACTGTCTGCCCTTAGGAGAACTTTTTAACGAGAACCTGAACTGTTGGGGTTCTATCAGAACCAACTAACCTGGGGGAAGTGGAATTCCCAACTTCAGCTGGCTCTAGCCTTCCAAGTGAAGGAAGACTACAGCCATCTTTACCACCCTCTAGCTATCCTGCTTCAGGGATAGGGAGTGGGACTGAGAAGTCCTGGTGGAGTTCACAGTTCAGAGACACAGGCCCACTGAAAGACTGAGCCTAACCATATGACTGTAGAATGTGTCCTCTCTCTCCGCATCTCGCCACCTCCTTACTAGTACATCATATCTAGCCAAAAAGGAAAAAAAATTACAAGACATACTAAAAAGCAGAAAACACAGTTTGAAGAGACAGAGAAATCACCAGAACAAGACTCAGATATTGGAAGAAATACTGGAATTCTCAGACTGGTAACTTTAAAACAACTATCATTAATATGCCAAGGGCTCTGATGGATAAAGTAGACAGCAGGCAAGAATAGATGGGCAATGTAACAGAGATAGAAATTCTTATGAAAGCCCAAAGGAGAAGCTAAAGATGAAAAATGTTGTGACAGAAAGGAAGAATGTCTTGTTTTTGCTAGGCTTATTAATAGACTGGCCACAGCTGAGGAAAGAATCTCTGAGCTTGTGGATATCTCAGCAAAAACCTCCAAAACTAAAAAAGTAAAGAGAAAAAAAAAAAGAACATTTAAAGAAAATAAAAAAACGAACAGAATATTTGAGAACTGTGATTCAACTACAAAACGAGTAACATATACGTAACAGGAATACAAAAAGGAGAGAGAAGGAAACAGAAGAAATATTTGAAAGAAAGATTGAGATGAAGGGAGGAAGATGGCAGAAGAGCCAGTCAAACTATGCAAGTCCCAGTGTGAGTGAGTGACTGTATAAAAATTTTGCATTAAGTGTCTGTTGGTAAGTGGGCTTGTGAGTGGCGACTTGGGAGCAAGTAACCAGGGATCTCCTGATGAAGCACCTGCTCTGCTAGGACCCTAGTGCTTCCCAGGGCGCAGAAGCCAAGCGCCATTTAAAAAAAAGTTAGTAAAGTCCTTCCTGGGAAGAAGCTGCTGGGAGTGACTGCCAGCTCCAGGCTCTGCCTCACCACTGCAGCACCTGGCTGAACATTGGCAGCAAGGGCTATGGAGGGAGCATAGTGAGGGAGCCCAGGGGCAGAGCCCCACTGGAGAAGATGAAAGAGGCACCCTGCTACCATCTTGAAAACTGGGCAGGAAGGTGCTTTGGCGTGCTCACCACAGAGTGACACAGTCAATCACTGTGACAGGTAGTTTAACTACTCCAGGGCTGATTGTGATCCAGAGGGAATATCACGAAAGCACAAACTCTGGAGTGAGAGGACGAGTGCTGAATCTCAGGTGCCCCACCACCTACCCTGATTCAGCCGAGAGACAAAGGGTGTGACCAGAAAAGGACAAGGAAGACCTCAGCAGTAAGTCCAGGGCTGACCCAACCCCCTCCTCCCCAGCAATCCTCTGAACATCAGACCCACACAACTGGGGCAAGTCTGAGAGGGACAAACCCTCAGTGGAGCCTGAAGGTCAGCTGTGATAGGAGGACTCTACTCCAGGATAAGCCTGGCTAGGACCAGTACCTGGGGAAGAGACAATACCGCACCTCCCCACTGGAAGGGATCCCCCTGACCATACAAGAGTGGGAGGGGAGAACTGAAGCCCCACCCACCCCGACCACCTTCTCCTCCTTCCCTGGTCAGACACTGGGGGGATTGTGAATAAGGCCACAGCACCACAGGAGACAGCAGAGGGGCTTACCTGTGAGCGACTGAGATGAACAATTATAGAACCTGCCACAAGAGGGCAGGATGTTTGGGGGCTTTGTTTGTTTGTTTGGGGTTTTTTCTTCTTTTTCCTTTGTGTATAAATGTATATGTGAGGGTTCACTCTGCATTCCCCCTCACCCTTTTTTCTTTTCCTTTTTTCTTTCTTTCTTTTGCTTCTTTTCTCTTTCATTTTTTGTTTTCTGTTAATGTTGGTACATAAATGATTGAGTGTTCATCTTTCAGTTTTTTTGTGTGTTTTTTATTTTTTGTTTTTCTCCTTTTTTAGTTTAATGTGTCTGTAAATGTATGTGTGAGGGTTCAATTTGAATTCCTTTTTTTCTCTTCTCTTTTTTTCTTCTCCTTTTGTATTGTGTTAGGCACATGTGTGTGTATGTTCGGTTTTCCTATTTTCTCATTTTTGTTTGTTTGTTTAGTTTTGCTTTGTTTTTTTTCCCAGTTTTGGGGTGTGTGTGTATGTGTGTGTGTGTGTGTGTGTTTGATTGTTTTCATTTCTACTTTTGTCTTTCTGTGTTTTTTTTTTTTTAATTTTGTCCATCTTATTTCATTCTACTTTTCTCTGTTCTCCTCATTGTTGTTACTGTATCTTAGACTCAGGTACACACATGTACCCACTGCATCTTCTTTTTTTTTAGTTAGAGTCTCAGTCTGTCGACCAGGCTTGAGTGCGGTGGTACACTCACAGCCACCCTAGCAATTGCCTGCTGAGCTCTGGCAATTCTTCCACCTCAGTTCTCCAAGTAGTTGGAACTACAGGTGTGCACTACCACACCTGACTAATTTTTTATTTATTGTAGAGATGAGGTCTCGCCAAGTTGCC